>CM076581.1:778698752-778916479 GCA_034641835.2 Pinus albicaulis
TCTAGTGGAGTTCAGAGTGTTGGTTCCAATGAAGATATGGTAATTGAACTAGGAGTAGAAGGAAGAGAACCATCGAGACCAAGCATGGCACATGGTGACTCGTGAGGGAAGTAGTTCTCGTGTAGTTTGGAAAACGCGTTCTTCTAGTTCTGCTAAGCGTAGTGTTGTTTGTCATGCTACTACTAGCACTGATATTGAGGTTGGAGAGGAGTTTGAGGAAAGGTAGTAGTGGTGGAGAATTACAAAGAGTACCCCATGATGGGCTCCATTTTTCCCTTTGGTATTTGTGCCTGCAAGACCTTCTGTCCATTGAACCAGCAATTAGTCGTTCAACCAACAATCAACTTGACTGAGTTGATTAGGTACGAGTCAACTTAGACTAATCTTCAAAACTATGCTTTGCACTATCCCATATTTATCACAATAATGCTACACAACATTGTGCATTTGCACCTAACTCTCAATAATTCTTTTCCAAGAAAAATCTATAATAAGAAAAATATTTTACTATATTCTAAAAGGTGAAGATGTCAAAATCATGCCACAAAGTGAAAGGAAATAAAATATCTTTCCTCAAATATCCATTGACTTGTTATGACACAGGTGGTGAAGAAGGTCCATAATCCAATCAAGTAGCAAGATAACCCAAATCATGCATGCCACCATATCCTCTAATATCCTTCCAGCTCTTCCTGAAGAACTGCTGATCCATTGACATGAATTGTTGCTCTTCATGATTATTAACACCCAACTGCAAAATCTAAGGACTTTATAGCTCAACAATGTAGCTATACTAGACTTAAAATTAACATTTTTTGAGTTCAATGATAGATCCATCTCCTGCTTCTGAAAAACCTATGGACCAATTTCATCTTTGGGCCAAATGTATACAGCCAAATGCTGAAAACCACCAATCATCATACTAAGTATGGTCCTCTGTTTTTTCTATCAAATATGGGAACCCAACTCAAGATCTGTGACAATTTCCCTGGGGGATCCATTAAAACTTATGTGGTTACTCTTGATTTCCCAAGCAGAGAAAAACAACAATCTTTCTCAGTATTCAGATCTCAATTCTCCTGTCAGATTTCAATCCAAAAGGTTTAATGGTTTTCATATGGGATCAAGTAATTTAGAACCTTGCAACATATATTGTCAAAAATAATTTCGCCATGAAGCACAAGTTAGAAAAGAAGCCCCAAAAGCTTTACTCTTACATAATTTCTGAAAAAAAACATGTAGCAATAGAGTCTTTGGTAGTTTCAAGTAGCATAAATATCCTTGTATATGCACAATTCAGTCCTTTTATTGACTCATGGTCCTCTGTTAAAACAAGCTCACTGCTTGACATACTCAATATAGATTGTTAACAAAAACATCCAAACACATTTTACTATGATACCCCTATACTCAACTGTGTATCGACATATATAATGCATTAAAAAACCCTTCTCTTCCAATACCAATCCTGATGAGAGAAATTCCAACCATATACATATGAACTCGAACATTGAAACCCATCTATAAGTAAATGTCATAAGTCATAGCTTTTTAAAGGAGTATCCAATCAAATCAGTAGATCAACAACAACATTTAGATTTTATGGTGCAGATGGTTCTGCATACAACAAATTAGTGAAAATATTATGACCATAGTTCAAATTGTTTCATCCCACTCAGCCAAAACATCCCTTACTCAATAGTAGCAATATATCCTTTATATCTTAGGGAAATCTTTTTAGTAGTTACTCTTGCAATATTTAGTGACTGATCATAGAATAGTATTGTCGAACATGAGTCATTGAAAAAGGGTCTTGGGGATCCAAATCACAACCAATCAAATCATACAATGATATGTTATCTATAGTATCATTAAGGGTAGATCAATAAAAGGCACTCAGCATCACTGTAGTAGAGAAAATAAGCAGAAGCCTCATACTCCAAGGCATCACACTAGAAAACTGCCAAAACCAAGATGTAAATATCTAGCAACTAAAATCATGAAGCCTCCAAATGAAAGCAACACACATTATAGATGGAAATATTTTTTTAGTAAAGAGAATGGGCAATGCCAACTACATAGAATAAGAATGTTTTTGCCAATGCTCTGGCCATATGATCAATTCTTACCTACAAAACAGTTTCAAGCATTTCATATAATATTATCAGTTTCCATTATTACAGGAAACTCTGAAGAGCCCATTCCACAGTAATCTAGATGAAACAACATGAACATATCATTGATGGTGACAACTTTATCATGTTGTACAAGTGCAGAAATACAAATATGCCAAGGGCTACTTGCAAAAAGCATTTGTAGGTAGGGATTGAGCTCTGTCTTCTACAACTGTAGAGAGCAGCTGAGGTGACTGCTAAGGGCCAACAAAAGGAAAGTATTCTAGTCGAAGTACCCTGCAGGTTGACTTTCTAAACAGCTTGCCTTGTGCAGTCAAAGTTTTCACTAACTGGCATGCTACAAAATATACAGGGCTCATACAACAATGTGATCTTATTGTAGCTTCCAGAAGCACAATTTGCTCATGGATTTCCATGATGCAACTGTAGAGAGCAGCTGAGGGACTGCTAAGGACCTACAAAAGGAAAGTATTCTAGTGAAAGCACCCTGCAGGTTGACTTTCTAAACAGCTTGCCTTGTGCACTAATAGTTTTCACTAACTGGCATGCTGCAAAATATACAGGGCTCATACAACAATGTGATATTATTGTAGCTTCTTGAAGCACAATTTGCACATGGATTGCCATGATGCAACTATAGAGAGTAGCTGAGGGACTGCTAAGGACCTACAAAAGGAAATTATTCTAGACAAAGTATCCTGCAGGTTAACTTTATAAACAACTTGCCTTGTGCAGTAACAGTTTCCACTAACTGGCATGCTACAAAATATATAGGGTTCATACAACAACAAGTGCCCTCTCATGCAAGCTCCAAGAGATGGGGAGTTAAGTCTCCACCAACACCCATTACTCCAAAGTCCATACTACTCTCTCATCGACATGTGAGCTTATGTTCAATACAATGGTTGAATTGGAAAATGTATGTGGGTTTATTTTTATGTCAATTCTGGAAGGACTCAATGCCATTGATTTCACCCCTATTCTCGACCTGCACAACATTCTAAAACTAGTAGCAAGCAAGGGTATTCTGCTCTAAGAATAATGTGGTGGAATTTTGTTAAATCCCAAGGCAACTCTTTGCAGTGCTAAGGTGAGGGGTAACCCAGTCTGGAACTTGTCTTTCTCTTCAGTAAAAATGGGCCACTATCATTGTAGGCATAAATGATGCAACTTGTATGAATTTTGAGAGGTTCAACAAGGGGTTTAGTGTTGTGAGATTGAGGTTTTTCAAACCCAATGATGTGTGATGAATTTCACCATTTACTGCAATAGCAAGAGGATTGTGACAGTACATTAGAAGCCAAAAATAGGGAAAAGGTCCATGTGCAATGGAAAATACACCCTGACTACATAACCTTAAGGAAATGAAGGAGATCACCAAATTCATGCAGATTGAAGCTAGAGTTTCAGATTGGTTCTCTAAAATCCCTAGTTAGTAGAATCTCGAGTCACCTCTACCTCCCATAGGAGATGGTTTCATCTCCTACCCCGTCAACTTCTAAATTGTTGAGGACTCCTCATTTTGCAACTTTCCCATGGCCAGGGATGAGGATTTGTGCATCTAACAGTCCAAAACCAAAAGTGGAGGATCCTACAAGTGAAATCAACCCTGTGGAACAATTTGACATGTAAATGCACTCAACAAAAGCAACAATGGGGACTCAAGTGGGACTAAAACCTTAGAGCATTTCTAATCTGTTTTGTATATCTATAGTATTTTGTCATTGTTTCAGTTTGCAAGGAAATATTCCTTCGAAGCTGACAGAGAATAGAATAGGGTGGGAAAGAATAGGGAATTTTGGATACGAGACTGTCTCAGACTGCAGAAAAACACTAATATATATGTGTGTGTATTATACCATTGTCCAGTTTGGCTGCAGCTTTTTCTAGTTCAAAATATATCCATCATCGTGGAAGAAAAAAACAAGAAGAATGCTCACCATATCTATTTCTTGCTTCTAATATGTGTGTGTGTACGTTTTACACCATTGTCCAGTTCGGCTGCAGCTTTTTCTAGTTCAAAATATATCCATCATATATTTACTCCATTACCATTCAACAACATGCAAGCAAGTAAAAGTAGCTGACTTATATAAAATGTAGAACCAAAATTTAGAAGCTAAAATCCTTCAGTTCTATGGAAATTTAGGACAGAAAATGACAAAAGAAAGCCATGTTGAGTGATGTCCTACAGGTCCACGAAAAATACAAGAAACTTGCAAGCAAATAATTATCTTAATGTCCGAGAATAAAGATAAGCAACTTATGGGCCCTGTATCCGAGTGTATGCCCAAATAACAATTCAAGGTATCTAGAAGTCCCATTCTTCTTTTAACTCTGAAGTGTACCTGGATGGATGGTTCTTCATAACACTTTAGCATTTGTGGATCAGCTACATCATACTGGCTTTACAAATGCATATTACATGGTTTGTCACAAGTCAGAAATGGTTAATTATGGTATGTGGAACTGCAAGGTTACCAAAGTTTTAAGGACCAAGATTGTTGTTGAGCACAGTACTTTTTTTTGCCCCTCATTAGAAAAGGGTCCTTTCTAGGGATAAATAGGTAAAGAGTGGAATCTGATCAAACTGATAGGCATCTCCTTCTTATGGAAAAATTGGAATCAAGAAGCATTTCACAAAGGCAAATAATAAATTGTTGGGAGAATTAACAACTTTTGGATCAGAACTGGCTGTGTAGATCACAACAATGAAAGGGCACTTTCATGAAAGATGTCAATTTCATGAGATCAAAGAATCAGAACTATAGAAGACATGCTTTCCAGATTGCTGGTTTCTGACATTCATAAACAATAGTTGGAAGGAGTAGACAATAACATTCTAGGAACCAGACACAAGAGGCAGGCAAGGTTAGTGAAAATGGGCGTTGTTAAAGCCACTGCCAGGGTTTAAATCCCACAAAAAGTGGCCTGTTGTATACTCCCTCAAGGAGACCAGCTTAACTGTCATGGCTGTTTACATGAGGTTGGTCAGACTCCCAACAAAGTAAATAGTGTCACTTTTTGATAGAGGTGGATGCTCACTACTATGCTGCAAGAAGGAACCATTGTCCAGAAAAACATGAACAGGATCCTCCAACTTACCAGATATAACTAAAGTCTAATTTACAAAGTATAGGGGACTTCTATCCTGTAAGATTAATTTGGAAAGCATTAGCAAATCAACTATGAAGGTACTTAGTCCAATTAGATTTTCCATATAACATATAATGTTAACAACTAGGTGCGGCAAACTGGGAAATAATGTAGTAGCTAGAGCCTGGGAGAGAGAATTGGCAAGTAATTGTCATAATTACATTAACTGCCTGAAGGCAAGCTTCCTCTTCCTGACTGGTTGTTATGTCAGAGCCACTTGAACAACCTTATTGTTTTTCAAGGGAGAACTTTCCTCATGCTGCCCCTAATCTCTAGAATAGATTCAGAAGGTCACCTCCATCAACAAAAGGATGAGGCAAGTGGCAGGGAAAATGTGACACAACTGGAGTGGGTGGACAGAATCTGGGCTATAATTGAAATCTTTAAAGACTTCAAAGGGAGCCAAAGGGGTTCCAACATATATGGAAAAAATGCATACTACAGTATTGGTCAGACAACCGAAAAGGACTGGATGAAGACAACGAGTATGCAAACTCTTCTTCCAATTTTTTAAAAGGTAGTTCATCTCTAAACTTAAATGCTTTACCCATCGTTTAGTACATTGTTGAACCTTTGCATATACTATAATGAAACATAAGGTTTAACTTTCCTCTATATCAGGCTGAATATATCAAGCTATCAGCATGTCTTTGGACAAATGTATTACAAATCAAGAATCTCCTACACTTAAATGTATGACTGGGGCATTTTTGTATTTTCATGTATTGTTAATGTAAATATCATTGTTCATGTTAAAAAGATAAAAGACATAAATTTGCAAATCAAAAGCAGAGCACTTGAATCTCTTGAATAAAATTTTAACTGGACAGGTAGTAACTTACGCTTGCACAAAGCTCCAATTGGCAATGCCTTCGGTTGAAATATTTGACATGGGAGACCCTAAAACCAAGTGAAATTTCACCATATGTAAGCTAAGAAAAGGTCAAATCACTGTAATCGTAAAACTTATAGACAATTCCCTTAGGAATGAGAAATATAAATGAATGTCCAGCATTTTTGGCTGCATTTTTCATACTATGCCCATAAAGATGTATACAAGAATATTTTCAGTCAACTACAAAAGGGCATATCCAATCAAACAATAATGAATTTCCATTAGCCTCTGCTGGAGTATCTTCAGTATCTGATCTTTTGAATAGGCACGAAATGTCATAACCAGAGGTTTACCTGCCAAAAATAAATTTTTGATCTAAGGATGGTATGAAATCTATCTACTGTAAACAAATAAAAGCCAACACCCCAAAATTCAAATGGAAAAGCCTTCAATTAATTTAGGCAATAACAGTGTCTTGTTTATCATACGGCTAGACCAATCAAGAGGCATGAGATCCTTGACACTCACATAACCTCACAAGGTACAACTGACGAGATTCATCACCAATGACCAAACTAATCAACTCTATCATCAAATAGTTCATGACCAAAAATTCCAATATCAACCATGAAAGGAAACCCAGGTCAGTGAAAGAAAGCACTGCTGTGGACCACACCAAGGTTAAATCCTCAAAAGAAGTGGCCAATGCACCACCTGCAAAGGGACCATTGATCTACCCTAAGGACCATTTAGTTGAACCAGGTGATTGTACAATGTATGCAGCATCCCACCTCTAAATAGGTGGAAGAGACTTGACACTGCAGTATTAAGGGAGCATCTTAAAAAAAGTCAATATCAAAACTAACTAACTACTAGAATTAAAGAAACTGCATATTTTCATTCTCTTTGTATAAATTCAACACTGACACATGCCTATTGCGCATTTTTTATCATTTGCTATACCAAGTCTAGTAATTTCCAACTCCTATGATCCCACCCTTAATCGAAACAGTAGGGTATGTTTTTGAAAGTGTCTAATTGCCAGAACATTCTGGGGATAGTTTCAAGCAGAATACAGTACTTGTTCACAACTACCTAGCTTGGAGACGACCCCTTCTAGGCAACACTTGGATGACCCAAGATTTTCGCAAAGAGCTCCAACATATGATGTGAATGTCTGCTAGTGCTTTGTTTTGGAAGAGGAAATACATAATAACTCTTCAAAGAAACAAGTCCTACATACAATTGAGGGATTTCAGAGCATTTTAAACTGAACTGGCACTCTGTGTCAATGCAAAAATTGACGCGCTTCAAAAGGATGTATACTCCTTACCCCTTAGGGCATAGGGTTCTTCATGTAATTCTAATGTCTCTCAATTGTAACTCTAATGTCTCTGGTGTAATTCTGGTGTCATTTTGAGTAATATAAGGTGCATTTTCAAAATAATAAAAAGGATGTTTGATATCAAAATTAGATATCTTGACATCCTACAACTGATAAAAATGAAATAAAATAAAATTATATAAAAAAAGAAAATAAGAAAAAATTACTCTTACCATGGCTTACAACCAAAATCCATTAACTACATATATATCCAAGATTCAAAGTCACATTAATGCAATATGTCGGCCCATATCCATTTATGGTTTTTGAAGATGATAGACCTTGTTGGCCCTAGCACCATTTAAAAGATGACAGATTTGCAACTTCTCTAATTGATTGTTCAACACTTGAAACTATCATAGTAAAATAGATTAGCAGGAGGGTCATACCATCAGTTCTGATTTCAAACCAAAATGTTAAAACGTGTAAAACACTGTAATTTTATATTTTGAGATGATGAAATTCAAGGTGCACATCCATGCATATTACAGTCCGACATTCTAACAATTTGGTGCCCACGATCTAGTGTGGAATAACCAAGGCTTTTAGGCTAACAGAAACAAAGTTCCAAACCCATCATAAACAATTTTTATTTCAGAATAGAAATTAATGCCACCTTAGGAAAAATAAAGATATTTCGTCTAACCATACCAAAAAACCTGGCTAGAAGTGTATAAATGCCACAATCACTATTATCAGATAAACACATCTTCTAATGGGTTACAATTACGACAAGGTGATTCTCGTTTCAAGCATGATTATAAAACTTAAAGGAGAGGAGTATTTTCATTTTTCAGAAAAAACAAGTCAGTAAAGTACTCCACATTCCACATCGCTTTTACTGTGTGGATGCAGAGGCACTTGCCAACAACCCTCACCACCCCTCCTTCTATCTCCATATGTCTCCATGAAAATATTTCAATATACAAATGGTTATGGTTTAAAATGACATGTGATTTTCATTAAATATTCTATGATAGCAGCTAAACAAAAACAGAATATTTAAGGCAAATGTCAGCACATAACATGACATCTAATAGTTCAAGTGTTTTTCATAATCCTTTGAGAATTGTAAAGAATTTATCTAGGTACTTGATTTTTGCATTTAGAAGTAGAAATTGGAAAAAATGTGTGCATATTACACTGATCATAAAATGATGCAAAGGGCAATAGTTCATACAATTTAAGGACTGTAATTTGGGAAGAAACCGATCAGTGAAGTCTATTGAATTTGAAATGCCTGCACAAACAGATCCATCGGGGAGTTTCTCTTACAAACCATTCAATAAAAATATAATTCATGATGTCCGTGAGTAGTAAACAAGAAAAAGATGTCTAGCTTATCCACTACTCTTCAGCTTACCTATCAGCATACAGTGTGAATTTGGGAATTTTGGAAGCCTAAAGAGATCATAAAGCATAGCTTGATCTTTTGAAATCAAATAATCCATCTCATCGATAATCAGAAACCTTTTCAAAAGATAGCAGAGTAGAATTAGAACACCAATGAAGTTGACTTGTTTGCATGCACTAAGAGATCACGATGAAGTTGACTTGTTTACATACTATAAGAAAATTTACCAAAAACAGAAATACATCAATGAGGACTTATAAAGTGTTTGGCTTTAACATTGCATATTTGATTGTCGAAGGCTTAATAGAATTACTTATCTTGCACATCAAAATTTAACAAGAAAACACATAGGGAGGAGTTAATTTACAAAAAAATGCTACTAATATATAATTCTTACATCATCTTTTTGGCAGATGACTATTTCATCTCACACAGAAAGCTTTTCAACTCCTGAAATGGAGAGCTATTTACCGAGCATTTTTTATTTCCTTGGCATTGCTCCAATATCTGTTATAGAAGCAGAATATCAATTAATATAGCATATCAATCCTACATGTTCTCATCAGTGTAATTCAACTATCCTTCATTGTGTATTTCTTAAGTCTATTATGAATGTAAAATGCTAAAGTTGGCGCTGTCATTCATTGGAGCAATCCCCTGATTTTGTCTTGTGCTGAATATGTCTGAAGTGTTTGTCAAAGAAGTGCAGTTAACAACCACTGAAGTGGGGGGTGGCATCCCAACCTGATCACATGTAGAGTCAACTTTTGAAATCAAATCATAAGAAACTTAGTTTTCATCCTTGACTGATAACATTTCCCACTAATGAAACAGATATCCTCACCTTTGTAACGTAGAACAAAGGTTCAAGATATAGAAATTTATCTATCAGATGACACGAATAAGTCCACTATATGCCTCAGTGGAATCTTCGAAACCAGAAAATAGAAATCTAATTAGAAAAGAAATATACCAAAGGACTATTTACCTACCTCTTTAGCCCATTCAATAGACAAAAAATTGACTTTCTCCAAAAGTAAAGACTTCCCAGTTCTAGGACATCCACATACATACATGCTTCCAACTTTCTTTTTTTCTATACACATCTTACAAAACTCTAAGACTTTTTTGAGCTCTTCTTCATGGCATATTACAGTTGTCGGTACTGCAGACAAATGCAAGGTTGCCTTAACTGCAAGAATTTGAGAGGAATCTGCAGAGAAAAATTGCAAACCCCTTCATGAGCGTAGTTTGAGCAACTAAAAGCAATATGCAAACTTCAACATGAAGAGAAGTAAATAAAAACCACAGAACTAGTTAAAATTCCTACATCTACAAGGAAGTGAGTCTATTTTAAGTAAAGGAGACCCAAATGCTGGTGGCAACATTGACATATTATCTTCCACGGTCTCTGGCACACTGATTCCTGAGAAAAAGGACCTTAATATCCCCGATCTTTCCTTTGGAAGAACACTCGGATCAGGCCCTAGGCGTTCTGTTGAGGTTATGACCAAGTCATCATCCGGTTTTTGTGGTTTTTCAGCGTTACCCACATTATTTTTTATCATTTTCATGGCGTTGGCATCATCAGAAGCAGCAACCTTGGCACAAATTTAGAAGCTCCAATACCATTGAATTTATGTGGCACTCCTCGCATTGTTGTACCCACATTATTCACAGGAACCGCATCTTTTAACAGTCCTCCCTGTCTTCCAATAAGAGGGGCACCCAATTCAACTCTTGTTTTCATGGCATTTTGAATTGTCTCGCCCCTTTTCACTAGGTACTGTGGAACCAGTTGCCGTCAATGCGTGAAACTCACCAGATCCACCACATCTGAGCCCAGGCGCCTATCCCTTGGTGAATCCAACCACTCAGCCACTCATGCGCAATGAAAAAAATAGGGCGAAACACTCTAAACCCTCCCTCTGACCCTGTAAATCCAGGCGAAATCTGCTCCAACAAAGAAAATCGGGGGCGAATATCATTTTTTTCATTTTTATGCGTTTTTTTGGGTCGGCTAATATTTAATAATTAATTATTTTTTAAATAATTATTGGACTAATTTTATTAAACTATAGAAAATGGGTTTTATATAAAAAATTCGCCCTATTAAAATTTTAAATCCCTTAAAATTCGCCTTTGGGCTAAAATTCACCCCTAAAATTTTCCCTGGTTTGGACTTCATATCGAGGAGATCCCCTGAATGTTGGCGGGTCCATCACCGTCAACATTTCTGGTGCTAGAAGGAAGGCCAACTAACAAGTTGAGCCCTTGAAGTCTATTTTGAATTTCCACACTTATTTTATGACTTCTTCAAAAATCATACTCCCGCCGTGTTTTTACAAAGATGTCAAATTTAAAGTTCCAACGAATATCATTGATGACTTGTCACATCTTAAATTTGATGGCGAGGGTGAAATAACCATACTTGAGCATATTGAACATTTTCTTCAATTTTTCACAGAGTGCAACATCCCCATTGAGGACGTTGGTTGTTTTTTGTTCATTATCAAGTGTGAAACGTGTGTAAGTAAATGGTGTTACACATTGACCGATTCCTCGATTCAATCTTTCGAACATCTTGTAACAAAACTATTTCTCGCTTTTGACAAGTATGATTATAAACACGTGCAAGAAAATTTTAGAATTGTGAAAATCACCTGATGAATAGTTTTATGCATTTCCGTTTTGAATTTATAGAAGATGAAGTTGATTGGGATTTCTTGTTTGGAATATTTCTATATATTATTCACATTTCACTTACTCCACATGAGTTATAATCTCTTAAATCACACCCGACATACCTCGCTCGTAAAGCTTCTAAAACTACGATGAACAAGGTTGTTGTTCCAAGTGACCCTTCGTTCGCTTCTTATCTAACAAATCTATTTCGTAGGTTGAGGTGGGAAAGATTCAGAATTCATCCGTTGTTGTACCACCATCTCCTCCCTATTGGGTGTGGAGCCTGATTATCTTGTTTATTTTGTATCACAACGTTGGACCCCTGTACCTTAATGGGATGGAAACGCCGCATGAAATTAAATGTTGCCTAGGGGGCCCGGGGGGGGCAGCTACGACTTTATGGAGCCCCCCCCCCAAACAGGGGTTTGAGACAAGGCTACAACAGATGTAAAATTTCCCTATAAAAATATAGTAATTTCTCATCAATCTAGGCCGTTCATTAGGCAAATGATCTGATGGTAGAAGTTATGTTTAGTTTAGGGTTTTTTTTTGCTAGAAGGTGACCCCTCACTTGTATGAGGGTATTTTATTGCGGCTGTGTATTGTATGTGTATTCTCAGAGAGAGAATAAAGTATATTACAGCGGATCTGTTGTAGGTTGTGTCTCTTCATTTTGCTAGATAATAGAAAGGAAGGACTGGCTGTTCGGGGTGGACGTAGCCCAAATTGGGTGAACCATGTATATCTATGTCTCTCTGGTTTTATGTGTTTTGTGTGCTTTTGTTTTCCGCATATTTTATGTGTTTCATTGCTATGTAATATTTAATTTATAACACTCCCACCCCACGTGCTTATAATTTCTGTGCAATTTTGGGCTGCAAGCCCAATGGTTGTGATGAAGTGTTATCTCCTCATCCTCCATCCTTTGGTTCCACTGATCCTCCAGATTGTGAGTCTTTTTGTTCAACTGTTTCGAATCTCTCTTTTTTGTTCATGAGGATGATGTGTTGGATGGATTTGGTGTTGAGAAACCAACTTGCGATATCATTTACGATGAGTATGTGTCAAAGCCCATTGTTGAACAAGAATATGTGATGAAGGATGACTTCCTTTCTTCTGCAACTCTTTCACATCATCCTGAAATTTTCCACGATTCTATTTTTCTAGTTGAACCTTGTGAGAATATACTTTCTGATCAAGTTAATACTTCCTATCATTCATAGAACTTGTGGAATGTCACTTTTTCATCTAGATGTAGTGAAGATGAATCTTCTACTCATGATCTTCCCAATATCTCATCCTTCCTTTATGGAAATGCATGGGGTGAAATTTCTCATTTTTCATATTTCCCTTTGTACGATTCATAAGATCATGAGGATACTTCCATTTGCGATCTTGAAATTTATAATCATGGATGTTGTGACCTTTTCATCGATTCATTTGTTCACGATTCTGACTGTCCTGTTGTTGATTTTTCCAAGCCATCGATCTTTGATGATCTATATTTCGATGAGTTGAAATTTCCCCAAGTTGTCAAGGCACTTCAGCCCGAGTTGATGGTTATGTCAGGGTCTCATATCCTTGAGGTTAGTTCCACCTCCAATCAGCAACATTTTTTATTTTTTGAGGATCCTCATCTCTCCATTGCACATATTGAAGATCAATCAGTTTTACAATTTTTTCATCCTCCACCTATGTTGCACGATCCTATCGCTCAATCATTGGAGGATTCATATGTAGCATGCACTGTGGAAAAATGAAAATTTTCTTCTTTCTTAATGTTTTCTCACCTTCGTTGTTCGAAATTTTGTATTTGTAAGTATTCAACTCATTGTGTGTCACGACACCATGACACATCTGCAGAATGATTTTCATGTGCTTTTCACCTTTACTTTTCTGTGTGTACATTCAAACTTTGAATTATTTTGTTTGCATTGTCTTATATTCCTTTTTTGTTGTTATGCATGCATATATTTCTATAATTTCATTCCCTCTCCCACATAGGTCAACCAATGCGCTGGTGGTTGCATTGGAAATATCGCTTCATGTGAGTTGGCCTATACTCTGGTAGGTTATGAGTAGGAGTAGTGGTTTTCTTTTATTTGTTGTTTTCTTTTATTTTTTTTACATGCATTTGTTTTTGTTCCACTTCTTTCCTTTTCAATGTTTCAACTATAGGTTAGTTCCCGCATGAGACTGTGTTTGTCTTCTGAAGCAAGCATGGTGAAATCCAAGACGAAGTTTTTCTACTATCAATGCTTGGTTTGTTTCTTATTCCATCTCTTTGCATAAATATTGAATTCTTTTAAGTTGATTATACTCTAATGGAAAATATGTTTCTTGTGGGAGAAAATCATAGTGAAATCACGATTTTTGGATTTTAACTAGTATCGCCTACTCTAATCGGTTTTATCTTTTTAGTTAATCATTTTCAACCTAGTAGAGTAGAGTAAGGAGGGGAGGAAAAACTTAACAAGTATGTCAGAGGTGTAAATAAACATCCTTATTTGAAGGGACAAACTCTTATGCTCTCAATAAGTAGGGACCCCTCTTTCGCCCCATGGAACAAATAAGCACCTATGCATAGTTATTTGAAAAAAAATAAAAATAAAAATAAAAAAGTAAAATAAATAAATAAAGGGAAAAAGAAGAGAAAGGATTCTTGCGCAGACATGTGAAGAAAGAACCTTTGCTGGGGTACTGTCCAGGATCTCTGGCAGCAGAGCAATGTTTGTGTTCTTGAAGTGACTCCATCGGGGTACTATCCAGGCCTGTCAGCAGTGGAGAAACACTAGAGATGACAATAAGACTCTGCAAAATTACTTTACTTGTGCACTTATATAATCCTCATCCCCAATCGAAACAAATTAGTTTGACTTGGCTTGGTTAGTGTGTCATTGATGAAGAGGATGGATGTGACCATGTCTTTAAATCATACTAAGTGAGGAATTTTTGGTGACAAATGAATTGAAAAATACTTTTGGAAGGATGAGACCTTTTTCTCATGAGACAATATTCATTCAGAGAGCTAGATTTTGACCACTGTGTCGCCAAGTGTTGTAGCGGCTACAACAACCCTTCAAAATTTTTCCTTTGCTTAGATTTTGGAGACTAGCCTTCTTTTCATAGGAGCTTATCTTTCATTCCTACTAGGTATTCATCCTTTGATTGATGTTTATCCTTTATCTATGCTTGTGTTCACTTGATTTTCACTTAGTCAATTTTTCTAAGTCACAAGCTATCCTCTTGTATAAGTATTGCACAAAAATTCTTGGCTTTCCTCTAGAAATTGCACAGTCCATGGGGGAAAGCAACTCTAATAACTATAATTGCACAATCATGATTTTCAATCAACCCTCAGCTCAAAAATTGTGCAGTCATGACAGGAAGCCCAACACTAGGTCCGTAAATTGTGTAATCCCTCACTGAGCTTAGAAATGATGCGGTGTACTGAGCCAGGAAGTTTCCCAATTCCGAGAATTGTGCAATCTTTCCCGGTGATGTACATGGAAAGTTTTCACGGAAAAATCAGAAAATTTGAAAAAGAAAAAAACATTCCTAAAATTTAGGGATCTATTTTTAGTAACTCGAAGGAGGAACACTTGTTATTTTTGGAAAATGTCTTCGTGTGTAGCTTCTCCCTTTATTTTCAGCATGCAAGTCATAAACCATAATTTTCTCAAATATATTTAATTGACGCACCTAGAGCTCATTTTAACACTCGATATTGGAGCTCTAGAATTCCCAAGGAAATCAAGGAACCTTTGGTGCGATCGTCATCACTTTTCTGGGTGAGTTTCACATTTATTGCTTTTTCCACTATTTATATCACTTTTTGTCGTTTGGCATGTGTGAGTCTTTTTTTGCTTGTTTCTTTGCATGCATGTTATTTTTTAAACTTTCTTTAGCTTGTAGAAGTGTTGTTTCAAATTATCATTTTCCTTTCACAATTGTCGCATCAGTTTTTTCATTTCTGCACCGATGGTCTCCATTGTAGTGACTCTCCTCACTGATTTGGTTTTCTTCCCATTTAATAAGTTTTTGAACTCGATTTTTCTTACTGCATTTAAACTTAGTCATATTTTTCGCTCAAGTCATCACTATCTCTCATATCTGCTCATTTTCCACACTTCCCTTGGGAAAATCTGCCATTTCCTTGGCCGAATTTCACTTTACCTGGCTGGGCACTGCGCAATCTAGAGGCTCAAGCTGAGAGATTCGCCTCTAGAACTGCACAATGTGTAGTACAGGCAGGACCAACTGTGCAGTTCATATTTCCAAGGCTCAGTCTGCATCTCTAGCCGCTAAGACTGTGTAATGCACAGTATCTCCCATCTCACTGCCCAGGATGAACTATGCATTGCACAGTCTCAGTCCTCAATATTTGACGCTAACTACTGGGAATGAGCAATGATATGTTCCCTTAGGTATTTAGAGCCTCTTCCCGATGAAAATTATGTAATACTTCCGTTCATATGCCTGGTTTGTTGCTTGAACATGCACTAAAAGCGATTTTTCTTAAAATTGATGTTTGTTTTCCATGAGTGTCTTTTCTATCGCACATGTACAACAATTTTTGAGCACCTCTCCAACATTAATTGTTACAATGGCACCGAAGAGATCTGCCTCAAAAGAAACCACTGAAACAAGTATTGGAGAAGCATTTGAGCAAGTTCTAGTTAACTTGCTAGTATATGCGGACACTCAAATATTTATAGAAAAGGGATCCAAAATGACATGGCTGTAGATTAAAGTTGTGTTTACAATGGAATTCGGAGAAAACTTAGAGGATTGGTAGGTTTATCCCAACATAAAGCTATCAGGATTATATAGGGTTTCATGCAGGTATCCAGCCTTCCCGTGTGCCGATGTGATCAGTTTGATTGTCTCACACACTGATGAGAAAACTATGACATTGATCAACACCAACGGAAAAAATCTTACTACATTTATGGAAACACATTTTTAGTGGATGTATCATCTTCCTAAACTAGTGAAGATCATGGAATCATTGTTTTATGCCAACCACAAATATGAGATCACAAAATATATCATCAAGAGTTAGGTGAAGGATCCATCAAATTTTATATAGACACCACCCACATGTACAAGAAAAGGTCACTCAAGAATTCCTACCAGCTTTTGGTCATCTTATCTAGAAAAATATATGGCCAATCAAGTACAAATAATTTTCCTGAAGCGTGGACTAGCTTATTGAACCATGTGGTGAAAAAGGGGAAGTTGTTAAACTGGTTATACCTTTTGGCTCATCAACGAAGAACCCATGTATCATTAGACCAAGATCCTCCCTAGGGTGAGGAAGCTAGGTTCTATATTTTTGCATACATACTAGATGTGATATGTGTACAAAATTAGTTTCCTGGCATGAACTGGATGTGGAAACTAAGAGAAACTACCGTGCATATCTACAACAAGCTAATCAATTCATTTATCATAGATGTGGAAACTGGATTGTAGCGATATATGAGTTCTGGACCAACTTACTAATCAATTCATTATCCCTCTTTACAAGCTTATCTTTTAGGAGGACCCACCTTGCATGTCACGAAGAGAAATGGAGGCAATATCAGAGATTGTAGATTGGTTCGCCTTATCAGATGGAACATTGATAATAGTGTTCAACAGGCAAAAGCCTCCATATATTTTGCTAATATGTGCCACCGATAAACTTTTCATGCAAGAAATATCTTACCACATCGCCATAGGGTTGTCAACAGCACTGCACAGGATGAAGAAGGCACCATGGCCCACTCTTCGTTTCTATATTGGACTATACGAGATTAAGAATATCAAGTTTTTAGATATTGAATAAAAAGACATAATGAATTTTGAGTTCGATACAAAGGACTTCAATCTGTATGATTTGAGGGGAATTTGAAAGGAGCACTGCGCAGGAATCTACTACAAATGGGTCAGCAGGACATAATGGTGGCTGGAGGGGGAGTCGTGGATTAATTTCTATAACTCCTCTAGACTTCGTGAGCCGGTCACTATAGTAGGGACTTCTCAAGTTTTCCCTCAAATGTCAGCAGTTCCGAAAGAGACAGTGGAAAAAGAAAGTAGTCAGATACATGGTAAGGGAAAGAGGAAGGTTGCTAATAGTGTAGAGGAGGAACAAATCTGGAATATGCCAGAAGGTACTATCATGCGACAAGAAAATTTTTACATAGAAGCAAAGAGGAGGTAGAGGTAGAAAAGAGCAAAGTAGAGAAAGAGAGAAAAGAAGAGCTTGGAGGAAGAAAAATTAAGAGTGAAAAAATCATAACAAGAGCTAAGGGAAGAAAGAGAGTTAAGAAGAAGAGAATAGGAGGAGAAGCATAAGCAGGAAGAAGAAGGAAGGAAAGGTGCTACAATGGAAGATATGACACCCACACAGGTTGAAGAGAAGGTACAAGATCAACCAGCAATAGAAGGAGTGAGCGAATATATGCAGAATTAGGAGCTTGCTCAGGATATTGAGCAGTTGATTGAAGTTTCAGACATGGATTTGGGACTAGAGCCACAAGATGAAGATGTGGACCTGATGGCTAACGCACGACAGGTCACTATTCAAACTCCACCACCTCCAACCACATAGCCAGCCCCGAGAAAGGAAGGAGAGATAGTTCCCCTTGAAGATGATCATGTGATGGATGTGTAAAATATATCATTTGATGAACTCCAGAAGAAGATTGTACAAGCGCAGAGAAATCAGTTCCCAGATGATCATGCATCACTTGCATTCATGAGAGAAATGGTGATAGTGGTAGAAACCAACAAGAATCCAAACGTTATTGTTGATTCCAACTTGTCCTTTGAAAGTGTAGTGAGATCTAACACTCAGTGTTTGTTGGCTGAGAAAAAGTAGTCAGCATAGAATCTATACAGGAAGCTCGATAAGATAATGAACAACTTCGCAGAACAACGTAGAATGCACCTTCCACACCGGTTTGTCTAACTAAAGGAGATGAGAGCAACATTACTTGTTGAAGTATCCACACTCAGAGACATTATGCGGGACCTTTATGAGGAGTTTGTTACTATACATAAGGCCGTTGTCCGTTTACATGACTTGAAACGATAGAGCAGAGATTTTTTCAAGATCCTTAAGAATGTACAAGATGAAATCACCGTCATGCATGAGTGGACAATGCGATACAAGGCGACACCACTTACACTGGTGAAGAAAATGAAGTGACAAGAAAAGCTAGAGAAAGCAAGAGTTCAGATGTTGATCCATAATAACAAGCAGCTCGCCTCATTCGTCGGAAAAATTCAAGCCTCATATGTATGGATATATAGCAGTTTTAATTTCATGGTGAGAACCCACCAGATCCCATAAATTGGTACATTCATCGAGGCTAAACAAAAATACCAAGTCTAATAGGATACTGATCAATAATTGGAGCAGATGAAGCAGATGGCCACCCGGGAGGACTTTGAGCTGAATAAAAAAAACATGCAGACCTACATTGGTGGCCTAGTTTAGATCAGAAAATTGTTGCTCCTGATTGAGAAATAGGTACAGACTTGCTCCAAGACATTGTACCTGAATGCTAGGGAGGCAACAGTATGCTTCCAACCTGAAATTATCTTGTATTTTCGGAAGACCATCGAGCTGTAAAAATCATGGCACCAGTATGTGACCAAGAAACATCAAGTCAAAGTTTCCCAACTTGATTTCACCCCAACTCAAGATTCATAGTGTTTTTTCTTGTTAGGATGTCAAGTTGTCTCTACCCTATTTTGTCTTACATGTGTACGAGTGGAAAATGTAATATTATTTAAAATTATTGTAAAATTGAAATTCCAAGTGTCCATGTGGGAATGTGAAGAGTCATATGTAATAAGTTGAAGAGTCATGAGGGATGTCCAAGAGTCAAAAAGTGGGAATGACAAGAGTAACCCCCCTTTGTTATAAATATATCCTCATAACTCTTGTAAAGGGATTTTGGGAGCCAAGCTTTTGGATAGGCTTAGGCTTAGAGAGAGCTTGGGAGTTTTGTGTGAGCTTTGGATTCTCCATAGCATAGAGGGAGTATAATTCTTTGGAGGAGCAGGTGTTGTAGACTTCATGTTACACTAGTAGGGCTAGTGGATTTTCAAATGTTGTATGTATTATTGGAACTATCACTTTTAATAAAACTCAGAGCCGACATGCTTTCATGCATATATTTTGAATATAGTAGGACTAATATTGTTGTATTTGCAATGTATGTTTTTTAAATTATGCATATGCTTATGAACTATTTAATTTTCATTTGTATGTATGTTGTTGGATGCTTGTTGACGCGTTAATTCATCACCATAACTTGTGGACTAGTTTTCTTTTTAGTTCGTGTGATGTCTTTCCCCTTGTGTGTTCGTTCTAAGCTGTGTACTATTACAGGATTCTAAGGGGCACACTTCCCTTTCCCTTCGTGTGTTAGAACCATCATACATTGCACTTGTCTCCCTTTAGGGTCACACACTTTCTCTCACCAAAGACACCGTGCACCACTCTATATGTTTTGCAAACCAAGGAAGATCATTAACACCCCACTGCTATGATTCCTAATCCAAACGGTGTGAGGTCTAGCTAGGACTTCATATCGTGGAGATCCCTTCAATGTTGGTAGGTCCTACATCATTAACACAATGCTAAATAAATCAAACTTGATCAAGATATTAACCTTGATCTGAATCTGAATGTTAGTTTTTCTATGCTAATTTCATCTTCAAAATTAAAAACAAATCTTGATCATTTTCTTCATGTGCATAGGTTTCCTTGAGGTGTTTGCAAGTGTTTAAGAGATAATTGCATCTTGTTTTATGTTAAATTCATGAGCATATTAACATTAAAAGAAAGTGTTGAACAAAAACAAATAAATGTACATCTAACCATCAAATGATCCATTAACAAAATGTTTTGATGAAGGAGTTCACCCCTCCTGGGTTACATCTCCTTGGTCCAGCTTCCATGGATTGGGCCTCTGTATTAGCTCAAAATGGAAAAATTTTGCTTTTACAATCCTTTACTATTCCTGAAACTTGCTCCAATTCACTCAAAACGTCAAAAAATGCTAGGATAGACTCTTTCTGAGCCTAATTTGGTTGAAATTTTCTCAAGTTATGGCCTCATCAATTTTTCCTAGGAAAGCACATCCAAAACTAGAGAGAAATCCAGTTAACTCCACCAAAATTGGAGGTTGCACTGAATTTGGTGGACTCTGCCAAACAAGCATGATTAGTTGAGGCTTAAGTGGATTTAAAGGAGGGTTAATCACTTAATCGACGCATTATATTGGACCTCCCACCCGAGGTTATGAGTATGGTTATATGGTGAGGGGGCTAGTCCCACGGGATTGGCCCCCTCCTCCCACTGTCACATGATATGTGAAAATTTAAATATATGCAAAGTCTATTGGTTAATAAGTATTATGGTGTGGATTAATGGTATGGCGTTGTGTTGTTGCGGGGGAGGTCGTGGGGTCAACCCCGACATCTGCCCATCCTCTCGTTTGAAATTTTGTTCAATAAAATATTCCACATTTCGACAATACTTGCCATATGTTGTGGCCCCTGGTTGCACCAAGTGCCCTCACTCCATTTGCCCTCCAACATCCAATCAAATTACAACAAATCACCAACCGCATTAACCAATTCCGAAATGACACATGTCAACAGATCATAGGACCAACAAGAGGAATATTCTTTTTTTCTGACTTGGCTGCCTAGTCATCATCCTGTCAATTCTGCACAAATTTTAACTGTTTGTAAAAATGGATAGAAAGCTCTATCTTTCACATACGGAGTTGGTTTTTTATGAAACGAAGTGTGATGGAATCAGGGCGAAGAGAAATTGTTGTTCATTCTAGTTTCGAGCAATTCTGAGAACTTTCATTTTTGAGCTTAATAATGAGCACTTAATCATTCCTCCCCACTGAAGCCTTTTGGACCCCAAAATATTATTGTAAATTGTTCAATAGGTGAGGGTATAGCTCCCTCACCTTCTCAATCTCTATCTATTTGGTGTTAAAAGGATTTTGTCCCTTGAGTCCCAGTCGAAGGTATTCAACATTCCCTCTCCTCGAAGTTCCGGTTCTTCTGTCAAGTATGAGATATTTCTGAAGTTCATCAAGATATTCTAGCGAGAAATCATCTATTAATGGTAGCTGAAGATCCTCTCCTTGATCATCAATCAACGAAGGCTTATACAATCTCAAATTCACAACATTAACAATAGAGTATATTTTCATATAAGGAGGCAAATCTAGCTTAAATGCATTGTTACCAATCATTTCCATAATTTTAAAAGGACCATAATGGATTGGCTTAAGCTTTTTACCTTACCCTTGAAGTATATCTTTGTTAATATATAACAAAAATTCATCACCAACTTGGAATTTATGATCGACACGGTGTTTGTCATGCCTTTCTTTGTAGCTACTCTGACTCTTCTCAATCTATTCTTGCACTGTGTGATGTATCAAATGAATTTGCTCAATGAAATTCCTTGCTTTATCTATGTCACTATGGCCATCAATAGCAACATCTTTCCCAAAGATGAAATCGAATGGCGATTTTGGCAAGTACCCAATACATGCCTCAAATGGAGATGTGTTTGTGGAAGATTGATTTGCCCTGTTGTATGCATGTTGAATGTAATGAAACTGTTCAACTTAGCTGGGACTTCATATCATGGAGATCCCTTCAATGTTGGTAGGTCCTACATCATCAAAACAATGCTAAATAAATCAAACTTGATCAAGATCTTAACCTTGATCTGAATCTGAATGTTAGTTTTGCTGTGCTAATTTCATCTTCAAAATTATAAACAAATCTTGATCATTTTCTTCATGTGCATAGGTTTCCTTGAGGTGTTTGCAAGTGTTTAAGAGATAATTGCATCTTGTTTTATGTTAAATTCATGAGCATATTAACATTAAAATAAAGTGTTGAACAACAACAAATAAATGTACATCTAACCATCAAATGATCCATTAACACAATGTTTTGATGAAGGAGTTCACCCCTCCTGGGTTACATCTCCTTGGTCCAGCTTCCATGGATTAGGCCTCTGTATTAGCTCAAAATGGAAAAATGTTGCTTTTACAATCCTTTACTATTCCTGAAACTTGCTCCAATTCACTCAAAATGTCAAAAAATTCTAGGATAGACTCTTTCTGAGCCTAATTTGGTCGAAATTTTCTCAAGTTATGGCCTCATCAATTTTTCCTAGGAAAGCACATCCAAAAATAGAGAGAACTCCAGTTAACTCCACCAAAATTGGAGGTCGCACTGAATTTGGTGGACTCCGCCAAACCAACTGCAGAGATAAGGTTGATTAGTTGAGGCTTAAGTGGATTTAAAGGAGGGTTAATCGCTTAATCGACGCATTATACTGGACCTCCCACCTGAGGTTATGAATATGGTTATATGGTGAGGGGGCTAGTCCCGCGGGATTGGCCCCCTCCTCCCACTATCACATGATATGTGAAAATTTAAATATATGCAAAGTCTATTGGTTAATAAGGACTATGGTGTGGATTAATGGTATGGTAAGGATTTTCCCTGTTGTATGCATGTTGAATGTAATGCAACTGTTCATCCCACAACTGTAATGCAACTTTGATGTTGAATCTATGTTGTTGTTGACATTGTACACTGCTAACAACCCTGCATCTACACTATAACTCTCTCTCATCTGTTGTTGCTTCAACTGAAGCTACTGTAACTGAGAAGCGTATGAAATAATGAATCAACTGTGTTCAGTATGATGCATCTGTCATCCAAGTCTCTGACTGCTACTAGCTACTGCAATTTCCACTAAATAATTTGTGTTATTACTGAATCCGCTTTGTGCCAATCTACACTTCTGCCAACTCTGCATTGCACCCCCAAGTATCTGACTACTACTAGTTTTCCACTGTCGCTTTGGTTCTGATGGCATCAAATGCCACTAATCCATCCTGCTACTGAATATTATGGCCCCCCATAGCCTCGTAATGATCCATGAGGTGGAATTTTCACTGTAACCTGCCCAAATCTATAGCTCTTTGTTATGTTCCCATATTACTAGGGTATTACCTTATTATTATTAGTGTATCCCCCTTATTTTTATTGTTGTACCCTTGTAACCCCCGTATTTTTATTATCGTTCCCTTACATTATTATTGTTAGGTCGGCTAGGATTATATTGTGACTCCATGGACTCCTATATATAGAAGGAGGTTTTGTCATTTGTATCATCCAAGCATTGTTCATTTATGTAATGTATTGGCGGTTTCCCCCTTGAAGTGGCTGATTTATAAGGCGTTGATCTCTCTTTTATTCTATTTTTGGAGCTTTTTTCATAACATTTGGTATCAGAGCTTTGGATTCTAGGGTTTCAGGAGGAGGCTTCAATGGATTTTATCACAGGTTTACCCAAGTCCGAAGGAAAGAGTGTCATCATGGTGGTAATTGATAGAATTACCAAGTATGCACACTTTTGTGCATTATCCCATCCATTTAAAGCAAGTACAGTTGCTACTGCATTTATGGAAACAATTCAAAACCTACATGGAAACCCAAAGATTATGGTAAGCGACAAGGATCCCATTTTTACTGGAAATTTTTGGACGAAATTATTTTCTTGTTTGGGTACTCAACTAGCTCATAGCTCTTCTTATCATCCTCAATTCGATGGTCAAACTGAGATAGTGAAAAAATGTTTGGAAGGTTATCTTCGTTGTTTTGTATCTAATACACAAACACAATGGGTCAAGTGGTTACCTCAGCAAAAATGACCCCATTTATGGCACTTGATGGATATCATCCACTGTCCATCACATCATATTTAACAGAAAATTCTAAGGTGCAAGCAGTGGAAGATCACATCGAGCATCAACAACAAGTTCTCCAACTCTTAAAGGATCACCTAAATTTGGCACAAAATCGAATGAAACAATAGGTAGATCAACATTGCAGCGAGAGAAGTTTTGATGTAGGGGACTGGGTATTTTTACGACTACAACCATACAAACAAATGTCCCTCAAGCAAACTAAGAAGGATAATAAATTATCACCAAAATAATATGGTCCTTAAAAGGTGTTGCAAAATATTGGTATGATGGCATACAAATTGGAGCTTCCTTCTTCTTCGTTAGTGCATCCAGTTTTCCATGTTTCATGCTTAAAGAAGGTTATAGGTGACAAAATTCCAGTCAAACAATATTGCCAGAACTTGATGAGGAAGGAAAAATCATATTGGAACCTGAAACAATCATGGAAACAAGAACTTGACAGCTACGAAATCGATCAATTTCAAAGTATCTCATCAAGTGGAAGAACTTACCCACTGAAGATTCTACATAGGAGGATGAGAATTTTATACAAAAGCATCCAGAGCTACTCAAACATTGAGGAAAACACTTTTTTGAAGGAGAAGGGCATGTTAGGTCCCCATATTACTATTTTAGTCCCTTATTGTTATTAGTGTAACCCCCTTATTGTTATTGTTGTACCCCTGTAACCCTCATATTGTTATTATCATTCCCTTACATTATTATTGTTAGGTTGACTAGGATTATATTGTGACCACATGGACTCCTATAGATAGAAGGAGGTTCTATCATTTGTATCATCCAAGAATTGTTCATTTATGTAATGTACTGGAGGTTTCCCCCTCGAAGTGGTTGATTTAAAGGTGCTGATCTCTCTTTTCTTCTATTTTTGGAGCTGGTTTCATAACACTCTTTGGGGCTACAACTCCAAGTAACCCCACCTCGCTCCTCGAGGTATGGCTTCCATCATCATAAATTCTTCCTCTAACCTAGAGGAAAACCTATCTATATCAGCATGTGTTGTCTCCAAATCTTTCTTATCATGTTTGTACTTCTTCCTGAGAGGACACTGGCTATTGTAGTGGCCAAAATCACCACACCTAAAGCACTTTACCTTAGAGAGGTACTTATACTTCTATCTCTACTCCCCCTAACCCTAATTAGGAACCTTTGATGTGAGGGCCACATTATCCTCCTCCTTCTCCACCTTCAATCCACTGCTACTGATGGAGCTCTTTAGCAGAGCTCATCTCAACTCCTGCTGCTGCAAGTCAAACCGATTTTTGTCCCATTCTGGTAGCTTGTCTCTACCCAACATGCTTTGGATGAAGAATTTCAAATCCTCTGAGACACTATTTAGTACCAATT
This sequence comes from Pinus albicaulis, assembly GCA_034641835.2. Taxonomy (NCBI): domain Eukaryota; kingdom Viridiplantae; phylum Streptophyta; class Pinopsida; order Pinales; family Pinaceae; genus Pinus; species Pinus albicaulis. Next base: position 778,724,476 of record CM076581.1, read on the forward strand.
TTACTGGCTTTTAAGGTTGAGGCGCTTCCCAAAAAACAACAAGTTGGTCTCAGACCTCCTGAATCATGGTGAGGAAGGGATCTATGTCTTCCCCTTTCTTCATCTCAAATTTTCTTCCATGAACATCTTCTGCTACTTGGAAGAACTCTGATATAGCGTGGAGAGAGCATCATGCATCTCTTTGCACTACAAGGAAAGGACCCTCTAGCAGAGGTTATAAAGGAGGTTTTTAGAGTTATAAAACTGGCCAAAAATTTCAAAAAAGCATTTGTTACAACATCCGTTTTTGGTAATGGAATTTTTGATGGAGATTTTGAACTTCAACACAAATAAAAAAAAACTGGATGGCCGGAGGTTTTTACAGATGTACTTCTTATCGATGCACACTTCATGTGTGAACACACCGGTGCATTTTAACCTGTACGCATTGGTACTATAAACATACCAAGCACCGAGATGGAAAAAAAAATTTGGAAGCACCGGGGCATTTAGCAATGTGCCGGTGTATGTCACCAACAAATACGCACTGGGCCAATAGAAGGTGCATTTACTAGCGCCCATTAAGGTGTAAAAATGCACCAGGTTGTTAAGGTGTAAAAATGCACCAGGCCGTTAAGGTGTAAAAATGCACCAGGCCGTTAAGTTATAAACACGCATTGACGCATTAAGGTCAAACCATACTAGTGCATGCAATGCCTATCCGCTCGAGTAGTAGTCATTGATAAAGCACACCAGTCGTTCTAATTGGTATTTTCATTTAGTATTGTGCTCATAGGTTGTAGAAACGCACCGGTGCATAGTATCATACACACACACACACACCAGTGCACAATATCATACACATGCACTAGTGTTCATTTTATATTTTTAGAAACATCAACCTGTGATAGTGCAATTATTGTGATTTTTTAAAATTCATTATTCATCAAAAGTCGACACATATCTTATAAAAATATTCATATAAATTAAATTTTTATTAGTGCATTTGAATGTGATGTTTAGATGAAATTTTTATATCATATCATCATATTTCGCATCTCTTCATTATAATATTTAATCATCCATATATTTAATCAGTGGTGTAACATTTCACAGCGACAATGGAGAACACAATAGAATAAATTAAAACGTATTTTATTATATATATATGAATAAGACACTCTTTGTCATAAAAAATGGGACAATTATTGGTATCCCTTTGTCTTTCAATTGGGACACTATGTCCATTACATAAAACAAAATGTATGACTTAACAGACAAATATTTCAAAAAATACAATGCCTAGCTTTGATATCCAAACATATTGATCATCATTCTTCGTTGGAATTGTTGTCACTACTAGAGCTACTTCCATGACTTGGGTCATTTGGAGGAATGTTTTGTTCATTGTGTTGATTGTTTCCTTCTTCTTCAAGTTCCATCTACAAACATAAAAATAAAGTGTAATGAGTATATCTACATTGGTGAGAATAATGAAAATTGCAATATTACATAATATAGATCAATGTAAATCGAAAAGAAATGTACCATAGCAATAATTGACTCGTGAACTATACACATTCTTTTAAAACCAAAATTCATGCCTTCTTTCAACAATTCATTTGTTGGCGCAATTCCATACTTTGTTTCTTGCAAGTTTTATACCCCATAACAAATCATAGATTTAATATAAAAGATTTTTTTGTTCTATTAATTATAGACAGAGCTAAGTAAAGCAAGATTGATATTTACAAATTCCACAATTAATTTCTGATATGCCAACATATACTGACAATCCATATTTAACCCAATGTCAATCAATTCTTCAAATGGTTCTTCTTTGTATGTTAGCACCTGTTTGAAGACTTTCAATGATGATTGTTGTAAAACAACTTAAAATATACAAAAATGAAATCTAGTTAAGTTGTTATAAGAAAGTAACAGTTACTCACAAATTTAGCTATCAACCCTTTTATTCCTTGTCGTCATGTTTTATGTGTTGAATGGGTTCCATTTTATTTTATTTTCTGCAAGAAAATACTTGAAAATTAATATTTAATTCTAAACTATTTATTTATTGTACCTGATCGAAAAATTCAATGGTTACATAATACATTTGAAGCACGTTATTTTTAATATGGCTCCTCGTGCAATGCAATTATGTCCATTTCTTTTACCATCTCCTTGTACACCTTTTTGGACATTCCTATTGGCATATTTTTGATATCAACTCATTCATCCTCTGAGATTTTCATAATCTTCCTACAAAAGTAACATGACAATAAAATATTTAATTTTTATATTGATATATGAAAAATAAATATAAAAAAAGTGATATTTATAAATGATTGATATGTAGTAATATATATATATATATATATATATATATATATATATATATATATATATATATATATATATATATATATAATTCTAGAAAAAAAATTTAAAGGAATATATTTTTTCAATCCTCCTTTTTTGTTGTTGCATGTTTTTGCTATTAAAAGTTTGACATGTCTCATTTACCAATTCTCTCAAAAATATTCCTGTAGTTTAAATAAAATTTGGTTCTTGGAATCATTGGATCGATTTTTGTATTGTAAGTGGAAAGAACTTCTATACATTCGTTCCACTAGATCCCTCAATGTTTTGTAAAAAATTTCCCCCTTTCATTAACCTCCAGCACCACTCCAGATGAGCTAAGGAGCAATTCATTTTCATTTGCATGTTCTATTTTTTTTTATTTTCTTAGAACAACATTCATTTTCTTCGTTGTTGGTCCCTGTAGAACATTAAACATATCTGAATTAATAGATTGTTTGAAACATGTTATCTAATATTTTTAAGTATATGATTAATATAAATTCAAAAAATAAACTCATATAGGATTGATAGTATTTTTTCATTCACCTAATTCATCCTTCTGCAATTTTTCCATCAAGCTTTTACGCTCTTTCTGATCTTAGATCAGAAATAATCTTATCGAGCTTCATCATTTTGTGGCTCTACATGATACACATCAAACAATACATATTAGTTCAACTTACATAAAGCTCAAAAATAATAATTTTTGTAAAGAATTTACAAAGAACTTGTCTTTTTTTCTTTTCTGGATGCGCTATCGGTATTTTTGTTACTTGAACTCTTGTTAGCCATTTCTTTATCAATATAAAACCTACATCATTCATTAATATATTTTATAAATAAATCACATACCTTTCAGGTAAAAAAAAAATCAATAAAATGGTGTGTCTATCTAAATTAAGCGTCAAGTGTGACTTTCACAACTTAAGCATCGAAAACGGTGCGGTAGGTTCTTATAAATGCACCGCCAATACAGTAGAAACATTGTACGGTGCTCTTTGTCAATAGGAGACACAGTGTGTTATATTAATACTGGAGCATTGATTAACATAAACATAAATTAATAAAAAAAATATTTCTATCAAACAGTGTTTTTTGTCAATACGTGCCTGGTGCGTTATACTAAAATCGTGCATCAGTGTGCTATTTTAAATAGTGCGCACCGATTAACAAAAGTCGTTTTTAAAAAAATCGTGCAAGGGCCGACAGGGATTGGGAAGACTCTGCAAGTGGTCCCATGAGTTAGATGTCATACACCTACATATATAGTAATACAAACCCTATAAATCTAAAATGAAAAGCCCTAATTGTGAAGTCACATAAACAAGAAGAAGCAAGGGTTTAACATAAGAATGGTTTTTTTGTTTTCTAAATTTTAATTAAATGTAAATAGGAATAGAGATTGTAAATGATTTTATTAGTAAAATGCACAATAAAATTTAAAATTTTTACTATGCATGTATTAAATCTAACATAAACTGTTAAAAAAAAAACAATTATTACAGTAAAATTTAACAATTTTACTATACTACAGGGTTTTTGTGTGAATCAACAGATGTTTCAAATTTCGATTCTCTGAATAGTGTTGTTGTTTGAAATTATTTTGCTACTCCACAGTGCTCTCTTGCTCCATGTATGTCTCTCGTGAAAATCCCTCCCTGAAAAATTTTGCAAAAATAATGAAATAATGAATAGCTTTTACTATTTAAATAATTTTTTATGAAATTAGATTTCCGAAAATAATTTGCTGCTCATTTTTCAGTTTACCGCTTTTTTTTCACTTCAAAAAAAATAAAGTTGCACTTTTTTTTCCTGATATTCAGTGTGTTTGTTAACTAACAGCACCAGTGCGTCCAATAATAAAACCGCGTTGGTGCAGTTAACAGTACATTAGCACTGATAACAATAAACCCTTTTTTAAGGCACCATAATTACTTTTAGGTATGTACACCAAAATTTGTTGTTGATTTTGCTCAAATGCATCGAGAAAATCTCATATTATATCAAATGGACAATTCTTCAAAATCCAGCTCGTTCCATAATATTTCTCAATGTCCATTGCGAATTTCTCCCTATCCATCTCCAGACGTAATCACTTCAGATTTTATTTATATTTTCATTATCTAATTGAATTTATTTTTTTTATCCATCTCAATTCGCTGAATAAAATTAATGTATACATATTTGCAGGTTCATGCAGATTCATAATCGAATTCATATGCACAAAATATTCAAATAGTTCCAAAATGTCAGAAGCTCTTATCAGGAGCAACATACTGCAAGGCGTGGTTGGTAGATGAAAATGGACAACCGCTTCACCCTGCCAATTGTAACATGCCATCTTCTAGCCATAATCTCGAGACAATGATGGTAATAATTGTTTAGTATAATGTAATTATTTCAACATCAAACCAATTAATAATGCATTGACGTGCTTACTAATTGATATCATCTATTTTTTACTAATCATGTTCAAATATGTTTTTTGAAATTATTAGAATTCTAGTGATGATGAGAGACCTACCTACCATCTTCCGTTGCACCCCACGACAATGTCAAATTGAGAGAAGGCTAAATTAAGAGAAAAACTCGGAAAGGAACGATACCAAGAATGGTTGAATCAACCACCTATTCAATTCCCACTACGTCCAAATTCACCAATTAGGAATGACTACAACAATAGTAGTCCTTCACAAGCTGGAAATGGAGGCAATCAAATAGAGTTTGGTATGGAGGATTACTTAAGGGATACCACTACCATGGATAAAATGTTGTAAGATGCATTCCAAAATGATGATCATCTAGGGGATGATGCTCATATCGCTGATACCTTTTTCGAAAGCCTTAAATTTGCTTCCACCACCCCTCTCTTTGGACCTAGAGGTCAGTCAAAGTCTACCCAATTGGGGACAATGATGTTACTGTACAACTTGAAAGCAAATTTTGGCTTGTCGAATGCATGTTTCTTGGAAATTTTGAGGTAATTGACCATCAATTCCCTTATATTTTGAGAGATATTGTCAAACAATCAACAACACAAATGGTCAATTTTATGAACGTTAATAATTATTGGCATTGTACATTTAATATTTTCCACCAACTACAGGTTATTCAAAGATAAGGTTCTTCCGAGTGATAATGTATTTCCTGATAGCTGCGAAGAGGCAAATAAATTGTTGAAAATGTTGGGTGTTGAGTACATATCATATCATGCATGTCCAAATGATTTTATTATATATAGAAGAGAATATGCAGGTAGTTATGGTTCAAAATTGACGATTAATTTACAATTTTACAAATTTTACAATTTTAATAAAATTGAATCATGACAATACATACAATTACAATTACAATTTTACATACAATTACAATTACAATTTTATAAATATTTTACTTACAATTACAATTAAAATTACAATTACTAATACATAATATTTAATAAATATCATGATTTAATATTAAAAATAAACATCAGGATCATGATAACTATCATACAAACATCATATTCTAAAATACACATTCAAATTCGCTAACATCATCTAATCATTGTGATCATGATCATCTAACAAAACATAAGCATTGTATACATCATCACAACACAAACATAAAATATGCATCTCATGTCAAATAACTACTATCACATACACATTTATCTGCACGCACATTAAATGAACATATCTAACATGACCTAACAATATACACATCATGATGAACACCAACATGTGAATTAAGTACATAAACATGAACATAAAATACATGCACCATATATATATATATATATATATATATATATATATATATATATATATATATATATATATATATATATATATATATATATATATATATATATAATGTCAAAAATATACAACTATAATAGAACTGTATATAAATTTCAAATATCTGGTGGTACTACATCAATACTATAACTAGTACTCGAGGCCTGCTCATTCGATGGTGCCTCATGCTTAGATGGATGTTCCTGCTCAACCGGAGGTGCCTGCTCAGTTGATGGTGCTTGCTAATCAGATTAACGTGCCTTCTCATATGGCGTCTTATCAGGAGGTGCCTGCTGATATGGTTCCTACTCAATGGATGGTGCCTGCTCAGATGGATGTGCCTGTTCAAGAGGTGCCTGCTCAGATGGTGTCTATTCAGGACTAGGTGCATTCTCAATGGATGGTGCCTTCTTAGATGGTAGTGCCTACTCAGGAGGTGCCTCCTCAGATGGTGTCTGTTCAGGACTAGGTTCCTGTTGAGATGGTCCCAGCTCAGAAGATGCTTGCTCAGGACTAGATGTTGGCTGCTCTTCTCCAACGCAAAGTGAAGGAGGAGGAGGTGGAGTACTAGAATGATCACTCTCCTCATGATCATGATCATCCAATGAGTTGTTGTGTCATGCATCTCCATGGTGCCTATCCCTCCTTGCCACCAGTAACTTGGAAGCTCCAACGATATGACGCATAAGGCTCATTATATCACAGGGCATGTCCCTCTAGAGCTCTATGAGTGTACGATCAGCCCGGATCTCTTTGAACATTGTAGGGTGGACTCCCTCATCAACTAGGAGTATACACAATCAGTCTCCCAACTCCATCCTGAATTGAATGTCCGCCCTACACCACATTCCTGTGGGTATCTGCACTCGAGGAGGTCTATTACCCTGATCTGTGGCCTCCGCCGTCTCCTTGTCATCTACAGGATCTCCTCATCATCTATAGGATCATCCGGTGGGGGTGGAATCATGTCCCCGAAGAATGTGCCAATATCTACAAAATATATAGTAAAAAACAATAATTAGACAATTTAATTAAACCATTTAATAAAACAAGTTAAAGAACATGTTAGAATAAATTTTATTCTAATTAGTTAAGACAATAAAATGAAACTATTAATTTAAAGAAAACACTAATATTACCTCTAGCTTTTGGTGGCTCATCCTATGTGAAGAGTATGTTGGCACACCCTCGCCAATCCAAACCTGCGTAAGGACACGACACCATCACGAACATGTGATCATCAACACTGTCTAGAAGCTCCAGTGCATCACTAGATATCTTGGCTAGATACTCAGACAGGCCCCTCTTGGGAATCATCTCGCCCCACATCTGCATTTGTGCATGTAACATTGACCTACGAGGTTGGCAGACAAAAGTAGGCCTCGTCTCTAGAAACCTCTCAAAAAATAAAAATGAAAAATGACTCTGAAGTAAAAGGGAAGTTCAACCTCCCACGTGCCTGAGAATGACGTATATCTAATGCTATATAGAACTACCACAAAAAATGGCATACCATCTAACAATTCGTGGCATCTGGAATAAAGAATCAACATAAAATAAAAGAGGGCAACTAATTCACTTCCCTTCACTAGTATAATGTGCAATGGTCATCAGTAATAGTGAGAGGCACCTGACCACCTCCGGACCAAAAGAAGCAATGCGTAGTTGGCCACTAGAAACCTGAAAATATACAGGAGAAAGTATCTCGTCCCTAATGTATCTCTAGGAGTACGTTAACTGACTCCCTGCTGCATAACCGACGGGGACATTTGGGAATTGGGGAAAATCCTGCCCTCTCCTAGATAAGCCAGTAATAAAATAAATTTCATCCTCAGTGGGCTGGTACCACTGGCCAGGACCGACCCAGAAATCCCTTCAAGGATGTAGCCTCCTCATAGAACTTGAGGATGCCTACCTCCTTTAAGAGAAATTGGGTGGGTGTCATAATAGGGCGAGGGTACAAAATTCTCTCCCTCTCACGTGCCTCCCACTGGTGTATCATGTTATAATTGTCCTCCCTCTGCTCTTGTTGTTGCGTTTCCTCCCTCTGCTCTTGTTGTTGTGTTTCCTCCCTCTGTTGATGTCACTAAATGATTCATATATTAAATACATCAGACTCCCTCATACATAAAACCTAAATTTTTTTATTAAATGACAAATTTATTTACAAATATATAAATATAACTTTTATCGAAAAAAAACATTCTGTGTGCCCAAAAAAACATTCGAGCATCACCACCTGTGTGTAAATGTCTATCACGCACCGCCCACGATGCGCATGAAAAAGTTTCACGCACTGCGAAAAAAACAAACCTTACTTCAACAAATATTTTTTTTCAGTGCATTGACCAAACTATCTGCCCCAGGGCAGTTTTTATAGCACAACACACCTCCAACTGGCAATATTTTACCACTAGCGGTGGAGGTGTGTTCTCATAATATGGACGCACTGATCCATAATGTCTATTTTTACATAATTCCATGTGCGTTCTGGTAAACGATACCACTGCCGTGCATAGAGTGTAATTTTTTTAAAAATTAGATTGTCGGTGTGGCCGACAATTAGCACACACCACACTATTTTATTGTTAAAGCAATGCACTTTTTCTCGGTACCACACCGGGCTGTCACATTTACCATTCGGTGCGGTTTTTTTTAACATCGTTTGCGGTGCGGCCTGTAAATTTATAGGGAGCACCGAGAACGGTGCGAGCCAAACGGCTTGAACACACCGCGAATGATTTTTTTTTTCAAAAAAATGGTGAATTTTAACGCAATTTAAGAAATCAATCCACTAAAAGCTTAATTTGGTGAGAAACAAGTAGATTACCTGCACATTTGCACGTTGAGGAGGCATCTTTGCAACAGAATAATAAAAACCAAATTTTCCTACCGTTTTGCAAAATTCGAAGTCCACACAGTGAGCAACGGACGGAATCAATACGGGCAATGGGAGCACCAATGGCAGTGCACCTTAACGAAGGAAAACTCACACCGGTGTAGCAAGTAAAAATCTTTTTTTTTACGGTCGGTAATTTCTTTTAAATTAACCCTTTTTTGGTGCACTCGATTATGAGACGCACCGGGTGGTTATATCAATGGTGCACCACAATTCTTTATGATGTGCTAGATTACTAAGATGCACCGAGCCAGTTTATATGGAGAGCACAATGTCTTCGTGTGCCATTTGATAATACGCACCCGTGCGCTTTATATAAAATGCACCAGTGTGTTGTATGTATGAAGTGGATCGTTGTTTTTGTCGTACTTAAAAATAACCTTGCAACGCTTCTTTAGCCTCTACTATGCACTGGTGTGTTACATATATATCAAGTGCACTGATGCATGTTATGATTAGAAACATACCACAAAAAAAACATCCGCAAAACCTCCACCCACCAACCTCCTTTAGTGACCTCCACTACAAATGAATATCTAGGCTATTTTTATAAGGGCTTCCTAGAAAACATACTCTAGATGGTCTTTTCCTTGTAGTGTTGGTTGTTCCCTTGGTCATAAGATGTCAGAATATATAGTCCTGGACTCCACCCAGGATCAACCTCTTCACCTTCGCCATTCCTTTCAAGTATTATTTATGTTGATCCGCATTCTAGGGAACTACCACTGCATTATCTATGTAGGCTTTCAAGACATGTTCATCTATAAGGAAGGAAATCCTAGCCTTCTATATGAAATAGTTGGAAGATCCATCCAACCTATCTTGATTTGAAAGCCCTACATTGGGCATCTATGAAACTGTCGAAATTTGTCTCTTTCCTTTTGCTTGGTTTTTGCTCTGCAACTAGCACTCCCTTCTAGAATGCGAGGATCTACTAGTTGCTACTGTTAACCTTCCTAGAAAAATCAAACTTCTAAGAGTCGAAGTTCCATGAGAGAATTTTTCCCTCTATTGTGTGTGCTTTTCTCTTCCACTCAACATTGGTTCTACCTCTGCAAAACCCTCTGCGTCCAACCAAGGAATCCAGTCAACAAAAAATTGAGTTGTTGTTGTTGCCTCTGCTACTAGAATCACTATTTTGGGAAAATCAACTTTTCTGCCAACCTGCAACTGAAAATCGAACCCCTTTCCAAAAAAATTGATCTGTCTATATAGGTATTGAGCAACCCCTGAGAATTATGGCTTGCTTCTCCCTATGAACAACAAAATTTCCTTCTCTGCTTTTGAGCTTCCCGAATAATCACTCACGCTCTGTTACCATGTGAAAATTATAAAACTGAAATATTCTTGCAACAACTAGAATTAATTCTTCTAATTGTTAATTAATTTAACAATTTATTTTCTACGACAAATACCAAATTGATCACACTGCAACCTTCAAAAATAAACTAAAGAAAAAATAACGTTGAAAATTTAGAAAATACCATCACAGAAACAAAAAAATGACACCATTATGTTTGGACAAATATCGCTGGAAAAACCCAACTTGGGAAAATTAGTGTAGCAACTGAGGATTTTTATTATTAAGAAGCAGTGAATTTCTTGGTACAATCTATGGATTCCCAATATGAAAAACGGAACAACAAGAAAATATGGGAAAAATTATTTAAGGGAATTACCCTTATTCCACAATTACCTCAAAAAACTCATCCTCCCGGACCCTCCACGTTAACTTCTACGTCGTTCTTGCGCAGAACCTTGGACGTCTAGCCCAGAACTACCTCTAATCAAGTCATTTTTCCTGTCTTTGCTGAGGAAATCACTTCTTCGACACTCTAGACCCTCTGCCTAGCCTCTAGAACTAAAATGAATTTTTCTCCACTTAAATCGTGTTTCTCTTCTGAAGAAACTGCACAGTCCTATGAGTCGCCTCACTTGGAATAACTCAGACCCTTGTTGTTGCCTCTCTATATTTGGAAAACTTCATCTAGATCACTGTCTTTGCCCCTAATTGAGTCTGATTAGATCTCTGGCTCTCTGAAAATTGTTGCTTCTCTCTGGAAATCGATTTGCTAAGGAAATTGAGCTTCTGGTGTGTCTTCTCCAAGTTCCCCTCGACTTATTCTTATAATACTCTATTGGGACTCCAATGACCAAGATTAAATCTTAATAAAGAGCTAGGATCATCTTGGAGTCAATTTGTGTGAGTTTCTAGACTATTCTCACCTTGACTTAATTAATTATGATTAATTAACCAGTTTTCCTAATTTTAGACTTAGGAAACATTAAAAAATAGTTTAATAATCTAATTAAGTCATTTATAGGTGGAGTTTCGATAAATGAGTTCTGGTTCTTGAAGATCTCATGTATTCTAGCCTCTCCACCAAATTTTGTGGCTAGAACACATCAGATGCTACAAAAAATAACAAAATTGGACATAAGATCAACATAATAACTAGTACATGTGCTCATAGATCACAATAGGAAAATAGATCATGTTATCATATGCAAATGTCAACCAATTCAGGGACTTCCACGTACCACTTGACCATATATTGGCTGAACCAAAATCTCTCTTTCAGCCAATCACCCTCATGCCATGTTCCAAACATGAATATGGGATCATAAGGATTAAACCAAAATAGAACCAACCATGTCTTCCAGAGGCCAAGCCACTTCAACCCTAAACCACAGTGATCTCACCTATACAATCTATAAATCACTAATAATCAACCATATTGGTCTCTACCCAAGTTCTCTAGGGCTCCATGAACTAGTAACTCAACCCACAACCTCCAGGGAACCTAAGTTGTTTCAGGGATCCAGAGAATTTGTCCCAACCCACAACCATAGGGAACTTGAGAACCAATCATAAAACCAAATGGGGAGCTCACTACACCATGGATATCTAGGAAATGGCAAGACAAGGCTTAAACCATTGCCAATCTAGGAAAATATCCATGCCAATGACAATACATAACCAAGGAATCACAGGCATATATCATCCATCCAAAAACTAACAAGGAAATCAAACATGCAACATGTTACTTGCAGAGTAATCCTGCTATAGTTACTGATCCAATTGTCTCCTTATGCTTCATTGCTTTCCTTTGCTTTCCCTTTTATTTCTTACTTGTCTTCTTCCAAATCCAACTAGAGTGCTCCAAGAATACTTTAAGTGTGAAATAGTGTAAGAGAGCTAAATGCTAAACTAACAAAAACCATCAACTATTTCTATAATGATTTTTTATCATTGAGGTCTCATTTTCTTTCATTTTCCTTCATTTTTCCTCTAATTTCCTTTGCATGCATATTTATGTCTCTTCACCTTCATTTTCTCCTATTTTCCTTTGTTTTCATAATTAAATGCCAATTATTGCTTCTTTTCCTTTGCCAATGCTTTTGGAAATTTTCATAGCCATTATTAAACCCCGAGTGATTCCCATTGTAATGTTTACCACCATTTAACTTGAAATATGTGTCCCATGACCTTGGTCTTATTTTATTTACATGGAAAATCAACCAGGGGCTCTTATAGAGGGGATATTCTCTTGAGACAAGGAAAGTACACAACTAATATCCTAAGGATATTCACGATGGCACGTAGGCAAAAATCTACACCCATGATCACTGATCTAAAGTATTTGAATGCTTCATATTTAAATTTGGTGGATCCCAGTTTGTATAGGCAAGTGATTGGTTCTTTGATGTATCTAGCCAACTCTAGACTAAATATATGATTTCTAGTGAATACCTTGATCCAATTTATGGTAGATCCAAGGAGGGTGCATTGGGTCATAGCAAAGCATGTGCTCGGTTCTTACGAGGATTATTAGACTATCGGCTAGCATATGTTAAGAGTGGTGGAGTGAAACTGTAGGGATATATAGACTCATATTGGGTTGTGTGTAGTAGATAGGAAGATCACCTTAGGGTGTTTCTTGAACTTAGGATCAACAATGATTTCATGGTTCAATGTACAATTTATATTAACCCTTTCCACTAAACAATAGGCACCCTATCCACCCTAAACAATAGGAAAATAAATTTTGAGGTTTTTTTTAATTTTATTAGATTTTTATATGTTAATTAGTTATGAAAATTTAATGAATACTTTTGAAATTTTAAACATTATAAAATTGAATTCTAAAATATAGACATGTGGAATATTTATGGAATATTTTAAAGATATAGATATGTGGAATATTTTTGGAATATTTTAGTAATTGTGATTATAAAAGGTTGAAATTTATTTCCTAATAATTATGTTAGTATTGTAACAAAGTTTATTTATAAAGGAGAAGTTTACATGATAAAGTGGGAGTGAACCTTTATGGTTAAGAATCTTCCTATATAGTTTTTTTTAAATGTATATATGAATTATATATGAATTATTTTTATGTTATTAATAATAATAATTTAAAAGAAAGTTAAAATTTAGTTTTTTTTTATGATTTTTTTAATTTTGATAATATAAGATGTAACATGATCTAAGTGTTTTGATGTCATTTAATTTATATGGTAAGTTAATACTATTCTTAATGAAAATTCCCAAATATATAAGAAAATAATGAGATAATAAAAATTATTGTTTTTTATTTAAAAATTATAAACTATAAAATGTTAGACACCTAATCTTCGGGATTATAGTTTCGGTTAATGTGTGTTATGGTGAGTAGTTATTAGAGTTCAAGAAACTTAAGAAACTTAATCAATGGTTTACCTATTGTATTTATATGTACTATGTACACCATGCTTCATACCATTCTTAATAATATACAGTTGAATTCATTTCCAATTTGCGTTTTAACATAAAATGATTTTATTTATTTTTTAAATTGTTAAAATATTGCAGAAGACCGAATTTCACAGCCATATATTACCATAATCAAATCTCCAACTTTACATTGGTTGTGAACACTTTAATGGAAAATCCTTTGGTCGATTGGAGGAGCACAAAAGTGGCGAAACGCGAAGACTAGGGTGGAATCCTGAGAGCTTGGTTGTTGAAATTTCCAGTGTTTGTTACGAGCGAGGTAGTATTGGCAAAGGAGATGATGCGATCTTGAACCAGAAGTGCAACAAGAAGGCAGTATCAAGCGAAGGTAGCGCGAGCGGCGGCTACATAGCGCATCCGAGGACGCGAGGGCGATTCGAGGAGGCTTCGAGGCTGCCAAAGCAGCGCGAGCCTAGAAAAGGCGATGCAAAGGCAGCGAGGAGGCTAGCGAGGGTCGACGAGCCCAGCAAGGTAGCACATGGGCAACGTAACCCCCGTGCAGGTAACGTGGGCCCTTCTGGCTTTCGACAGAGGCCGACACGGGCCATCTGGGCTGATAAAAAGGGCTTCAGAGCATCGATGGGGTTTCTGAAGACTGAAAAGGGTTGAGTTCTGTAAATCTCGTTTAAGGGTGTGAATCAGTCAATTTTTCTGTCTACAGAACAGAGGTATAGCTGCATTTTATTTCTCTGTCAAGTTAACCATTTTGGTGCCCAAATTTTTTGTACTACTTAATAATAAAACCCCACAAGAGCCAGAAGACCAGTTCTCTCGCATTGGGTTTTTCCGAGGAGAGTGGTCCAGAAAATCCTTGTGTGCCACTTTGTCATTGTGCATGTATTCAGTTTAGATTTGTATGTGTAGGTTGTTGATGTATTTACTTCGATGTTAATGTTGAATATTTCACATTAATAACTTAATGTAAGTAGAAGTAAATCTGAAAATTTACAGTAGGGTTTATGTTTAAGATATTCTAAAATTTTCACATGGTATCAGAGTGATTGCAAATCTAGTTGAATCTGCAGAAAGAAGGCTGAAGAATATGTGCTACAGAAAGCAGCAGTAGCAGCAGAAAAACCGAACTAGTGTAATGATCATTTTTCAGGATTCTCAAGATTTTATTCCAGAGATTGACTGCAGGGGCTTTTATTGGATATGTCACCTTTAAAAATAAAGGATGAGATCCAGAGGCTACCTGGCCATCTGTAGACTCTGCCTATAGAACTTGGAATAATCCCCTTTTCAGAAATTTCAACAAGGTGCTCAATGAAAATGCTGTATAAGTAAAACTATGCAAAAATAACGCAGATCGGGGCTTGGTTCCTCTTATTTATGTTGTATGTGACTTATATATGGAATTTCATCAGAAAAAAATTAGTTATATACTATTTAAACAGATATCCCAAAAACTTGACTAGCTAAAAAGCACCCAAAGAAGAAGGTTGCAGCAAAATGCAAGCACTGCATCAGGAATTGCGCAGTTTTAGCAGATGTTAAGAGGATACTAGCAAGGAAACTTATATCTCAGTCTTACAGCAGCAAATAAACATTACAGTAAAGCCCTTTCATTATACAGTGGAATGCATGAGCCAATACAGCAAAAAATCTTCAGAAAAGAGAGCAAGAATACAAGTACATTTGCAGAAATGCTTCAACAGCATTATTTTTCAGGAGGTTCAGCAGTTGGAAGTTACAACTCAGATCTAAGACAGATCTATGGAAAAAATATTAGATCTATACCAGATCTGGAAACTATATAGTTTTCTCTACAAGATCCACTTGGAATTTTGACAAAAGCATGCATGAATAACAATAGATCTGAGAAACAAGTTGCAGATCTGAAAACTGCTACAGTAAATTTCTAAATATAGCATTTAATTATAATGGATCAGATCTGAATAGAACATAGATCAGCAAGCCAATCCATGGATCATCAAGTAGAAGGCAAAGCCCAGTACAAGAGATCTCTCATCTAAACTATGAGCAAGACAACCTGCAAACCCTCATACATAAATAACGCAGTTTACCCAGTGGGACAATGCTGTAGCTCAAAGGACATAGAAAAATACTGAATAATTGTAGATCTGAAGTACATGAAATTATACACTCTTCCAGTAGGTCAAAGGACCCACTCCATGGAGAGAGGTTCTCAAAATACACTAGATCTCTGCAAATCCAGATCACCACTTGCTGCAGCTTGCCAAGACAGCAAAACCCTCAATGGATCAATGCTGCCAATGTAATTAGGAGCTTGGCCTCAAGCCTAATAGTGGTTCAATTCAGCAAAATTTACTCCTTGAATCATCAAAGGAAGAGGTGAAACTCCTGCATAGGAATTCCAGATACAATCCTCCACTCAACAGTAGAGAATGGTATTTTTCTAAGAAGAAAAATACTCAGAAATATGATCTGTCAACAACCTTCTCTTGCTGCCCTCCTTTTCCTTTTATAAGATGAGAAAGCTCTTGCAAACCCTAAACCATCTTGATGAGTTAGCCCTTTTCACATTAGAGGTTCCCTTCTAGAACTGCGTTGTCCCTTTTGGAGATGTAATGAACCTAGACAACGTTGTTGATTTGGTCAAGGTTGACCCAGTCTTTAGCTCAAACCTCTTTCACACCTGCAAGCGATTATTTACATAGCCCTGATTTGTCTTTGTTCACATGCGCATTGATTTATTCAGACTTTTTAGGAGTTTTACATGTCCTCCTTTATTCATTTATTCATGAAACATAAATTAGAACAAAATTGAATGTTCCTCTTAGCTAAGGCTAACTGGGAACATTACAGTCCTCCCCTCCAAAATGTTGCTTGTCCTTAAGCAATTGACAGGGTAAGAGTTGTAGTTCTTCTCCTTCTCCATTGATGGCACCATCAAGGATCAAGCTTTCATCATGGGCCAAGTGCTCATCAAGCCAATACATCAGAAACTGCTCCTCCAATGCTAACATGATAGGGGCATAGTCTATCCCTTCAGTAGTGTAAAACTCAACAGAAATAAACATGGGTGAAGCAATGTCACATCTAAAACATGTATCATGAAGTACAAGATAAAGTTCCATCCCATGCGGTACATATACACTGCCCACTTTTTTCCCATACAAACCCATAAACAATACCAATATATCATCTATGTATGGAAGCAAAATCACATATATGCAAACTGAAATTTGCACTTGAGGAGGTGGGTCACAACCCCACATAAGGTACCAACACAGTGCACTCCTTGTTTTGAGTAGATCTGAGTGTGGTAGGTGGTACTCCCACCACATCTTTGCTGCATGGGTCACTTTGACATGGCTGAAAGTGAGGCCCAAGTTAGGTGCCTTTGGGAAGCACCCATCATGATAGAGAATCTCCCTTTGCACCTCAAGGGAGTGGCCAGATTTAGAATTCTTATTTGTCTCATCAATGCCATGAGATCTTCATGTAATTTCACTCCTTGTAGGAGCCATGGCCTGCATACATATGGTAAGAGAATGTGTCAAATCATAAAAATAAACATACTCCATAAGATCAGATTTTTTAACATGCAAGTCTCCCACACACATGGAGTTAGGCATGGGCATTCCTCCTATTTTAAGAGAAGGGAGAGATGGCTGAAATATCTCCTGCATAGAGTCCTTTGGCTGCCCCATTTCCTCATAAATATTGCACTCTTGTAAGTGCTGATGTAGTTCCTCCTAATCATAGTGCTGATGTAGTTCTTCCTTCATACCCTCCCAATCAAAACTCCTCATGATTAGGGAGTAGATCTTTGTTGACTGCATATAGGTGGAAACGAACTCTTTGTGTGCTCTTTGTAATATCTCTTGCTTAAGCTTGGAAGCTTGAGACAATAATACTTTACGAAGATGATAGATGACCCCTTCATGGACCAAATAGCCTCCTCCTTGCTTCATGCCATCTAATATCATCCTGGTGTGCAGATCTTTGGAGTACTCCACAAGGAGTTGAGATCTCCAATAAGGATCTACACAGGTCAAAAAGGACAGTGCTGCTGATGCATCTATGGTGGTGCTTTCTTTGTTGCTAATTGTTTCTTTGACATTATACATGCCAAAATTGTTTGTGGGAAGGCTGATCCTCCCCTTTGCTTCCTCCCACAATGTTGTGGCTTTCTCTTCCATTGCTCCAGCACTCTATGAGTCTTTCCCCACATGATCAGACTCTAATGGCATTCCAAGTGGCTTGCCATGAGGTAGGAATGTTCCTTGCAACATTCTCATAAACATGAGAGAAGGAACTGTGAGGTCCTTTCCCCCACTGCGCAATTCCATCTCTATTGTTTGGGTGGAAACATCAAGTGAAGGATAGGTGTGCATGCCTCAAATGATTTGTTGTTTCCCACTCTTCAAGTCCACCCACTCCATCTGAAAGGCCTTCCAATTAGTGGTGACTTTTCCCAAGGTAATCAACCACTGGACACCCAAGATGATGTTGGTGTCTGGTATGTCAACTACAAAGAAATGGTCCACCAAGGTGTAGATTCCCATAGTCATAGAAAGTGATGGAACATACTGCATGCACTGCATAGTTCTATCTCCCGGAACCAAAACAGAGAACCCATCAAAAGTATCAATGGGGATCCCTCTCCTCTGCACAAAGTGAGCATCAATAAAGTTGTGGTTTGCCCCACTGTAAATTATAATAAACACTCTTTGGTTCATAACTAAACCTTGCACTCTGAGGGTCAAGTACTTGGGCACTCCTCTCAAAGAAGCAAGAGTCCCACTTGTTGGAGCAAAGGCCCCTTCTTCATTTCTGGATGGTGTTTGGCCTTCCTCATCTTCACCAACGTTGTGACCCCTCCTAGGTCCTTCACTCCCATCTTCCTCTTCATAGTCTGAAAAGACCTCTATGTAGTGTGCCCTTCCAGCAGCACATCTATGTCCCGGTACCCATGGCTCTTGACAAGTGAAACACAATCTCTTTTTCCTCAACTCCCTCCGGAGATCAATGTCAAGAGGTTTCTTCAGTGAGCTCTCCTTGGGTGGAGCAGCTTTCCCCTCTTTCCCCCTTGAAGAGGGAGGGGCTTTGCTTTGGAAGGTTGTCTTTGCTCTTAGCAAGGCATCTTGGAGATCTCTAGCTCTCTCAATGGCATCATGAAAAGTGATGGGCTTGGTAGACTTAACCAACCCATGCAAGGTTCCTCCAGGCCATCAATGAACATGTAAACTCTCCTTGCTACAGATAGATTAGGGACCATTACTGACAATCTCAGGAATTCAGAGATATAGGCCTCTGCATCTCCTGTCTGCTTCAGATTTTCTAATCTTATAAAAGGTGCCTATGGATTTTTCCAATCAAATCTCTCCACTACTCTCCTAGTGAACTCAGCATATGTAGACACATTATTGTGTCCTAATGTAGATAGTCCGTGAAACCACCAGTTGTGGGCTTCACCCTCAAAGTGTAACACAACAATCTTAATAGCTTCCACTTCAAGGAATTTATTCAACTGGAAATAGATGTCCAACTTTTCCACCCATGATTTGGCATAACAAGAGGATGATCCATCGAATTTGGGCAAGAAGAACCTGCCCATAGTATGGTGTCTCCCTTGAAAGAAACCTCCATCTCTATATTATTTCCATGGTCTCCTCCGGTCCTTGAGATGGCAAAAGTCTGGAAAGCGCAAGTTGTCCTTGAACCTCTGGCTTTGTGAGTCATATTCCACAAAGTAACATTCCAGGGAGGTTGGTTCTTATGGTCCCTCATTTTCTACAGCCAAGAAGGTAGGCATAGTAGAGCGTTGGGAGGCTTGTGGGACTTTTGGCAAGCTCACAGGTTAACCAGTCCCAAAATGAGATACTTCAGAACTTTCCCCTTGATGCAATCTCTCAAGGGACTCCCTCATTCTATCCACCATCATCTCTTTTATCTCCTTGGCAAGATCTTGCATAGTATCCAAGAGGGTTTTTGTAAACTCCTCTGCCTCCGTATCCTTATCATTCACAGATTCAGGGGCTTTCCCCTTGTCTTGTCCCTTATCAAGGTCATCAGTGGTGGGGTCATACTTTTTATGACTTCTAATTTGGTACCTCCTCTCCCTCTTAGTGTTAGGATTATCTTCTTCGGAGTGCAGCATGATTTATGCTCCAATGGCAAGCATAGGCTGTGCCAAGAGTGGAGCTCTAATACCACTGTAATGATCCTTTTTCAGGATTCTCAAGATTATATTCCAGAGATTGATTGCAAAGGATTTTACTGGATATGTCACCTTTAAAAATAAAGGATGAGATCCAGAGGCTACCTAGCCATCTGCAGACTCTGTCTATAGAACTTGGAATAATCCCCCTTTTAAGAATTTCAACAAGGTGCTCAATGAAAACGTTGTATAAGTAAAATTGTGCGAAAATAACGTAGATCGGGGCTTGGTTCCTCTTATTTATGTTGTATGTGACTTATATATGGAATTTCATGAGAAAAAAATCAGTTTAGAATATTTAAACAGATCTCCCAAAAACTTGACTAGCTAAAAAGCACCCAAAGAGGAAGGCTGCAGTAAAATGAAAGCACTGCTTCAGGAATTGTGAAGTTTTAGCAGATGTTCAGAGAAGACCAGAAAGGAGAATTATATCTCAGTCTTACAGTAGCAAATAAACATTATAATAAAGCCCTTTCATTATACAGTGGAATGCATGAGCCAATACAGCAACAAATCTTCATAAAAGAGAGAAAGAATACAAATACATTTGCAGAAATGCTTCAACAGCGTTATTTTTCAGGAGGTTTAGCAGCTGAAAGTTACAACTCAAATCTAGGACAGATCTATGGACAAAATATCAAATATATACCAAATCTAGAAACTATGTAGTTTTCTCTACAAGGTCCACTTGGAATTTTGACAAAAGCATGCATGACTAAGAGTAGATTTGAGAAACAAATTGTAGATCTGAAAACTACTGCAGTAAATTTCTGAATATAGAATTTCATTACAATGGATCAGATCTGAACAAAACATAGATCAGAAAACCAATCCATGGATCACCAAGTGGAAGGCAAAGCCTAGCACAAGAGATCTCTGATCTAAACTATGAGCAAGACAACCTACAAACCCTCATACATAAATAACACAATTTACCCAGTGGGACAACGCTGTAGCTCAAAGGACACAAAAAACTACTGAAGAATTGCAGATCTGAAGTACAAGAAATGATACACTCTTCCAGGAGGTCAAAGGACCCACTCCATGGAGAGAGGCTCTCAAAATACACTAGATCTTTGCAGATCTAGATCACCACTTGCTGTAGCTTGCAGAGGCAGCAAAACCCTCAATGGATCAGCACTGCCAATGTAAGTAGGAGCTTGGCCTCAAGCCTAATAGTGGTTCAATTCAGCAAAATTTCCTCCTCGAATCATCAAAGGAAGAGGTGAAACTCCTGCATAGGAATTCCAGATACAATCTTCCACTCAACAGCAGAGAATGGTATTTGTCTAAGCAAACAAATACTCAGAAATATGATCTATCAACAACCTTCTCTTGTTGCCCTCATTTTCCTTTTATAAGATGAGAAAGCTCTTTCTTACCCTAAACCATCTTGATGAGTTATCCTTTTTCACATTAGAGGCTCCCTTCTAGAACTGCGTTGTCCCTTTTGGAGATGCAATAAACCTAAACAACATTGTTGATTTGGTTAAGGTTGACCTAGTCTTTAGCTCAAACCTCTTTCACACCTGCAAGTGATTATTTACATAGCCCTGATTTGTCTTTGTTCACATGGGCATTGATTTATTCAGATTTTTTAGGAGTTTTACATGTCCTCATTTATTCATTTATTCATGAAACATAAATTAGAACAAAATTGAATGTTCCTCTTAGTTAAAGCTAAGAGGGAACATTACAACTAGAGAAGGTAACACAACAGCAAAAGGAAGCAGAGCCACGCAGAGGCAAGGGTGGCACAGTCTCCATGTAGATCCATGCAGGCCCATGTACTTACTGTACAGAGGCAGTGCAGAAACTGCGCTGAGACTATCTGCTCACACAAAAGCCAGCCAGGGTGACACAGTGCAAAAGCTAAGTGTTTTTCAGAGTGTTAGAAGTTGCGTTGCAAACCTTCAACAGTTTATGATGGGGTTAAAGGTCTGTCGATGCATAATTTAGCCTAAACTAAGTTGACGAAGAGCGGGAGGGGAACAACTTCTCAGAAGCTTTCCAGCCAAAAATATTTGTAGATCGTGAGAGGATCAAAGAGAGCTCATTCGTTTTTTATCGGTAGAATTTCAAGAGAGGGAGTCACTTATCAGAGGGAGCAGAGTGTGCCTTTCTCTCCAAGGAGCCTATATCTGAGTCTCTAGCATAGAGAGGAGGATTCGTTCTGACACATTTTTTGAGCAGATGGCACCCCATGGACTACGTGATCAGGATAGGTTGGACGACTTTTCCAACTTTGCAATCTAAAAGGCCAAAATCCTGGTTGTCATGGAGGCATACGGCCTGAGGGAGCATGTAGAGAAATTCATGGCCACGTCGACCAATGCGAAGCTCCTGGAGAAGCATGAAGAAGCAGCGGCACATGCTAAGCACTTCATTAGGGACAGGGTCAAAGATCATGTGGTTCCACACATAGCTGAGAAGTGAACGTCTAATGAGATGTGGGTAGCTCTAACCACACTATATGAAGGAAGATCCATCCAGAGGAAGATGCTTCTGGAGAACCAGCTTATTATTCATGATGGCCAAGGGAGAGGAGATTGACCCTTTTCTATCCAGACTACAATCGATCCATGATCAGCTGACTAACATGGGAGTCAAGGTAGATGAAGATGTCATGGTGAGGACTCCTCTCAATACAGTCACAGAGGACCGGGAAACCTTTGTCCAAAGTCTCTTGGGCAGAGCGGACCTTCCCAACTGGGACAACATGTGGGCTATCCTATGACAAGAGGAAATCTGTCGGATGACGAAGAGAGAGTTCAACACTGGTTCGAACAGAGTGAAGAAGGAAGAAGAGGAATATGCAACCTTGGTATCAAAGAGCTAGCAAGGGAGAAATAAGTGTGATCTATAGAAGATCAAGTGTTTCTAGTGCGGCAAACTAGAACATTTCGCCAGCAATTGTCCTTAGAAGAAAAAGGACAAGGAAGCTTCTAGTTCCAAGGTTGTTGTGGCGGACGATGGCTTCCGAGATGACTTAGCCATGAGCACTCATGAACTACAAAAATGGGGCGATCTTGATCTATGGTGCAGCTAAAAAGTGTGGGCATGATCCTTGAGTAGCCCAACTCTTGGATCACATACGAGCTATAGGAACCTTAATAACTATATGGGGCTAGGGTGGAGCAAAGGCGTAGAAAATCACGACATAGAGGCAGTAGCCGGATTTACTGAGAGGAGAAGCGCAATGCGTATGCAACAGCAGCAATGCATAGGTTGATGTGACTCTTTGGGGCTTGGCTGGGAAGAAAGCTACACAGAGTCAAAGGGTAATGAGGTCAGAGTGGACAACACAACACAAAAACAAGCAGAGGAATTCAATGCAAATGCAATGCAAAGGAGGTCACGACGCAAAGGCGCAGCAATAGCAAGACAAAGAGCATCCAAATGTCAGCGCATAGAAGTAGTCTATGGAGCTTCAATGATGAAGATGCAACCCAACTAACTTGTTTATCAAATATTGGGTAGAAGTGTTTCTGCTTGTTATTCTCAAAGAATCGAAAGGCCACAGTGTGCTGAAGTGGTCGGGAAAGAGGCACGCAACAAATTTGAATGGGTGTCATAAAGACAGATGGTAATGTGCTGGTCATGGGCATCGTCATGGGCAGTAGTACGGGAGAGTAGAAGTAGCGCAGTGATGAAGGACAACACACTAAACATCAGTGCAGAGACCCACACCAAAGATCTGTGCAGAACTTCAGGGTGAAGTATTGCTACTAGAGCACGTTCCTCGCTATGAGGGCATGCTGATATTTTTGAGTGTTGGGGTAGCATCGAATGTGCTCTAGATCCCAAACTATGTGGAGGGACTAGAGTACATGAAATCTCCAAGACCCAGAAAGAGATTTAAGAAATTCCATCTTGTTTAAGAGATATTTAATTAATTAATCTTTTTAATTAAGGACCCTAAGTCTAACTTAGGAAAATTAAAATATTAAAATTAATTAAATTAAACGTTTGATGAAAATGACTTAAGTCACATGGATCAAGCTTTCTTTTAATATTAGTCGTCGATAAAATATTAGATCATGGTCGTTGGTTTCCAAACAAGAAAAGTATAAAGGAAAGGCTTTGGGTCAGTTGGAGGACACACACAATGGCAGAGCACTGAGACTAAGTTGGAATTCTAGGGTGTGGTTTTCTAATAATTTCCAAAAGTGTTTCAAATACAACGAGGGGTAGTATTGGTGAAAGGGATGATCTGATCTTAGACCAAGAATGCAACAAGGGCATAGAAGTAGCAGACCAAGGCAGCACAGAGGCACCAGCTACGCAGCTCAGCCAAGAACCCAGCAGGGGAAGCGCAAAGGCTTCAGGGGCTACGCAGGCTTGACGCATGCCCAGAAAGGGCGGCAGGGGCAGCAGAAGGCCAACAGGGCTGATGCAATCCCAACCAGGGTAGAGCAGGGGTAGCGTAACCCAGTTTGGGGTGACGCATGCCCTTCCTGAGTAGTGCAAGGGTTGACGTAGAGGGCTTCAAAGTAGCGTTGGAGTTTCTAAAGACTGAAAAGGGTTGAGCTTTGTAAACTCCATTTTAGGGTGTGAATTAGTCAGTTTTTTTGTCTCCAAAACAGAGGTATAGCTGCATTTTATTTCTCTGTCAAGTTAACCAGTTTGGTGCCCAGATTTTTTGTACTTAGACTCTACTTAATAATAAACCCCTTTAGCAGCAAGAAGACCAGTTTTCCCATATTGGGTTTTTCCGGGGACAGTTGTCCAGAAAATCCTTGTGTCACTTTGTCATTGTGCATGTATTCAATTTATATCTGTATGTGTAGGTTGTTGATGTATTTACTTCGATGTTAATGTTGAAAATTTCACATTAATAACTTAATGCAAGTAGAAGAAGTAAATTTGAAGATTTAACAGTAGGGTTTCTGTTTAAGATATTCAGAAATTTTCACATTAACTTCCTCTACATTATTGTCATAAGTAAAACTGAAGTAAGTATTTTATTGAAATTAATGATAATACATTTAATATGGTAAATGTTTTTTCCAATAAAATATTCACAATATCTTTTCATTAAAAAAAATCATATTCATTAGATATTCATGACACAATAAACCAAAATGTAAATTTCACTCAAAAAATAAAAAAAAATAAAATAAATACATAGGTAATACATATATTTTTTCTTTCCCTTTAAAAAAAATGGCCAATTCTCCATTTTTCTCAAAAATCATAGCTAATACATATATTATTTCTTTCTCTTTAAAAAATAACCAATTCTCCATTTTTCTCCTCCTTTGTGATTTCTTCTAGTAACGGATAGTAACGAATTATAAGATTGTAAGTGGTATATAAAAATTGATAAAGAGAATAGGAGAGAAATTTTGAAATTTAAAATAAGCTTCTAAATAAATATAATAAAGTAACTAATTATAAAAGTGTAGGTGGTATATAGAAATTGATAAAAAATAATATTAGAGAAATTATGATAAAAAGGAATATTAGAGGAATCAACAATTTGGTTGGGCTCATATTTACCTGAGATCACTATCACTACCAGCCTAGATCCATCTTAACTCTGAATCTACCAAAAACTAAAAGGATCAAATATCTCAATATGAAAATCTATTTTTGAGTGAAACCTGATTTGATAAAGGTTTTGGTTTCTTGTCAAGTTGTCAGCTACCCAGGGTTGCCACCCAGAGGCATCTAGGGTGGAAACTCAACTAATCTGTAGGGGCATCTAGGGTGGCAACTAATCTGTCAGGGGAATCTAGGGTGGCAGCGAATCTGTCACTCTGGGACACAACTAATCTATCAAAGCCACTTTGGGAACCCCAGCATGGGGCACAACCACAACCAATGAGATTTGATGATGGGTCACCTTGCAAAAGAGGCTTATCCTCAACCAATTGTGCTAGTAAGACTTGACTAAATTAATGATAACATTAATAACAAATATTTAATTTATTTTTTAAAATTAACTTTCCTTTTCAAATAATTTTTTTTTTTTAAATTTTATTACAATTTTATTTTATTTTATTTTAAAAAATTTATATTATATAAATATATAACATATTTATTATATATTAACTTATTAATATATATTTATTTTTATAATTACATATTTACTTTTTTACTTATCTTGAAGTATTAATAAATTTAATTTTATTATATATGTTTTAATATAGATAATTTGGTGTTTAATAGATCACATTCTCCACATTAAAATGCTAAAACATGCTCCCTCATATTTTTTGGTGGACTCATATATTTAATTTTTTTGTTATTAATATTTTTTAAAATATTACATATCAAATTCATATGAAACATTGAAAAATTTACAAATCTCCATCATATATTGAATTAAAAAGCAAGTATTAAAGGAATGCAAATTCTCTCATTCTTTCTCTCTTTATCTTATTGAAATATTTTATTATAACTCACATTAAATTTTTCTTTTTTATTAATATTGGTAAAATCTTATTAAAAATAAATAAAATACACAACTCCCTAGTATATAAAGTGAAAATATACCAAATATGCATCTCCATATTAAATAGTGCATTTATTTCTTGTCACTTTTCTTTACTCATCTTCATATATTTCTGGTAACTTTTCTTTACTCATCTCCATATTAAATAGTGCATTTATTCCTTATAATAAAAAGGTCATTTTTATTTTAAATTTTTAGTTACTTTATATTTCTGTATTTCTGTATGTAAAATTAAAATGCAAATTGAAATATTTTAATTATAACTTACATTAAGTATTTTTGTTATTGCTATTTTTAATTTGTTAATTTAAAATATCATTTTATTATTTTTAAATGTAACATTAAATGACTATATATTTCTGGCACATCTCAACTCAATTAAAATTAAAAAAGAAAAACTCATTATTACACTATTATTTATATAATTATTAATTTAGTATTAATATTTTAATATTTAAAAACATTATTTTTAATAAAATAAAAAATTATATTAAAATTTAATAATTCTGTTTTTTAAAATAGTTTTGTTTTTTAAGTTGCAATAAATTAATAATGAGTATATTATCAACTTATTAAAAAACCATCTAAAAGAAAGTTGGAGAATAGCTATTTTTTTATCATTAGTACTAATTTTAATTTTAATGGTTCAGCAAACAAGAGAACTCTTAGGAGGGAACAGAAATGAAAGGCCTCTAATCACCTAATAATTTCATTTTCAAAATATTTCAAAAGAAATTACAAATATGGCTTTTATTTTAACTTTATATAATAATAAAAAAATTTTAAAGTTGTCTTATAAATTTTACATTAGCCATTTATTAAGACTTTTTTATTTCTTAATACAAAGATATTATATCTAACGTTCAATTTATTGAAGTGCATATCAGTGCACCTATGGACAAGAGAGATGCATTATTGCAAGTGTGACAATGCCCGTAAATTTATAAAACAAGGTATATAGGTATACATAGCAATTGCATGTTTCATATATAGCACCTCTAGGCATTGTGTTGTTCTGTGCATTGATTAAAAAAAACCTCATTCCCAACCCAAAAAAAAAAAAAAAGTCTAGTTATAAAAATAACTTGTCAAAATATCCACAACCTTTGTTGCAAAATTTTGCCAAAACATTATAAATGAATTTTGGTTTATCTTTTGATACTAAAAATTTAAGTAAAACCATGTTTATTTATTAAAGAATGAAATGTTACATCTATTCTTGAATATGTGATAGTTTCTATTCTATAATAAAAGCAAGCCTTAAATTGAAATTTACACCATTGTAACAAAAATTATCTGAGAATTGTTTTAGAAGAAATAATAAAATCATTTCAATAATAATAAAGAAATTTAGAAAAAAAAAAACTATAGTCCAATTATCTTATAAATATAATTTTTTTATGTGATTGCTTTGTAATATAAATATTATTTTAAGGGAGGTTGGAGCAAGTGGGGTGTTAGTTCAATTTTTGTTCAACTTTAATAGAAAAATGGTATTACAATTCACTTGGGGTCTTGGTCCCGCGATAAATAATCAATATGAGTTCTTAATATTGTTGAAAAGTCCATAATTAGCTCTATCGAAAATCTGTAAGTTAGTGGTTTTTGGTGACTCAATGATTGTCATTTGACAATTCATCAAAGCTAAGAAAGCGATGTATCGTGAGCATATTCTCATTCTTCAAATGATTTCCTTAATTGCCTCTCAATTTGATCGTCTAGAGTTTTTATATGTGCATAGGCATTTAAATTCGATGGCTAACATATTAGTAAAAAAAGCTCCTCCCTCTAGCAAGGTGGAATATAAAGAAATCATGGTTTAATAAATTATGATCCTATCCCTGAATTGTGTTTAGTTTCCCAAGTTTTTTGAATGACACCTAGATGTTGGTTGGTGTTAGAGCCATAACTCTCCTCAAGTTGTGTTCTCTCCTGTCACACATCTTGGTTAGTGATTGGCGCATCTATTAAGATCGAAGATCATCATGTGCCGACAAAAGTTTAAATATTGGCCACGTTTTTTCAAATTTCCTTCATTGCGGCATCTCCCTTGCAATAGGTGGCACAATCCCACATGTATCCTCTGTCCGAAGAGGTGCTTGTCCTTATTTTGTTGTGGTTTGGAGTGGGTGGGATTTACCATGGACAAGATGATGAATTCATTAAGCAAAGGACTAGAGTTAATATCACCGCCTTGTATCTACTACTAACAATATTATCATTGAACTTTCGAGGATTTGGGTTCGGATATGGATTTTACATCTCAATTTGGCTTGTGCCAACGTCCCTGTGTAGTCTATTTATTGATAATTCGGGCCCTCTTAGGAATCTGCGGGGAATTTTTTCTTCCTAGCCTTGAAGATTGGTTCAACTTGTTCTTTGTCTTACTTGCTCTTAGTGGATTACTCTAACCATGGCATATTCTTCAAAGCCCTTAGAGCCTAATAACGACAATTTGGTATTTGACAAAATTCTTGGCTCAACTAAGACCTTGTTGGAGGCTAGGAAATTACGACAAGATGATATGGTGAAGAAGGAACGACAATATTTCCAACTACTCCTAGAAGCAAAATTGTTTCAAAACCTTAGCAATATGGAACTCTCGTTGAATGGGAGCTTTACTTCCTCAATGATCAGGTTACATTTATGGAAAATTTTGTCACTGGAAGCAATGAAATTGGTGAGGGTGGCATTGGCTACAGTTCCACTGAGGAGAAGGAAAAAAGTTCATCACCACCGAGGAGCTAATCCTCCCAACAATAGTTGAAGTTGATGATGGATGTCATAGTTGTTTTTTGTTGGTTCTCTCATTATCTTAATCTTTGTTATGTTTCCTGCAAACACTGTTTGATCCTAGGTTCCTCTTGTCAAGTTATTAGTGGCAACTTTTCTTGTATCAGTAAGCACTACAATGGCAAGAATGTCTTTTTGATTCTATGGACAAATGAATACTTTTATAATTAAATCTCAGACATTGTTGTAAGGGTTCTAACCCATAATCCAACATTTTTATTAATATAAAACCTATAACAATTTTTCATATATATATATATACATCATTTTTGAAAAAAATCCAATAATTATCCTTTATAAACATTATTTTCATTATCTTTCAAATTAAATGTGTCCAAATCATAACCTATAAAATAACCATCAACCATTATTTATCAAAATATTTATTATTATAATAATCTAAAATATTTACAACTTTGAAATCAAACTTAATAAAAATAAACTTAGATAAACAAACACCTACACTTGATTAAATCCTTTTAAAAATATAGTAATAAAAATATTAAATTTAAAAATATAGTAACTCTAAATTTTATCGGAAAATATTAACTTTAAGAGTGTAAAACCTCTTTTAAAAATATATGCATTGTTATATTCCTTATTATTATTACAACTTAAAAACACTCTCTTAACATATATTCATTTTCTTTTAACATTATACTCTCATTTTAATATTATGATTAAAAAATAAGAATATATTTTCAATATATGTAAATACAACTTTTTTGAGTTGTGTGAGTTTTGAGACAATTTAAGGACACCTACGCTGTGAAAATCACTCAATTGTACCTAGCTTAGGCCACACTAGCCCTCAATATGACTGGATTTTTTTCCACTGAATTTAGAGTCAGTAACATTCACTTCATGAAATGCCTTAACAATACACCCCATTGTCATCTATTCTATACCAAGGTTACTTGGGAGTGGGAGTGGGAGTGAAAGTGGGGAGCAGGAGCGGAAGCGAGAGTGGAGAATGACATTTTCAAAAGCTCCATGTTTGGGAGCAAATTGAGAGAATATATATATATATATATATATATATATATATATATATCAACAAAAACATGTAGAATGATGAATTAGATATATAAAGCATTAAAACATGGATTAAACCATATACCATCAATCATAAGTTATAATCTTCATCAACCAAGTCCACAAGTTAGTAACATACAACATATTGAGTGTCATGATTCATCAATCTTAGAGTTTCAAGGTTTCAAAATTCAATATATAACATTTATTATCATTGATATGTCAACTTCAAACTTCAAACTTCAAACCGAAATTGTCATATATTATTTAAAAAAAAATACCATAATAAATATGAAGGAGTCAATAGTTATAAAAAATACTAGAAAAAACAAGTAAATATTATCTACTGCTTGACCCTCTTGCCAAGAAAATTTTCTAATTTCTTGCATGGTGCTTTATTGGAAGTCTCCTCTTGCATATGAGTCTCCTCTTGCATAGTCAGAAAAGCCTTTATTGGAAGTCTCCTCTTGCATACGAGTCTCCTATTGCATAGTCAAAAAAGCCTTGGTGCTCCTGATAAAGTACAAGTTTTATACCCTAGTGCCCTAAATGCCCTTGATTAAATACCATAATAAATATGGAGTCAATAGATATAAAAAAAAATACTAGAAAATACAAGTAAATCTATTATCTAAGAAAAAATTATAATTTCTTACCTCATGCTTTATTATGAGTCTCCTCTTGCATAGTCGAAAAGCCTTGGTGTTCCTAATTAAATACATGTTTCATACCCTAGTGCCCTAAATGCTCTTGATTATTGGGAGTCTCCCCAACATAGAAGGCTTGGTGCTCTTGATTAAATACAAGATTCATACCCTAGTACATGACAAAACTCGATGGAAACATTGCAACCCCCAATCTTCAAAAAATGATAACTCTGCTAAATTTTAAGTGAGATCTAAAATTCTACTTTCTCCATATGAAATCCAATGAAGTGGGAACCACTCTCAAACATCAAGAGTCATTTCATAGTAATGTTAAAAATTTAAGTAAAATGATGAAAATGAAAGATACTTCAAGAGTTTCCAATCTTCAATAGGTTCCTCTATCAATCTTGAATGACGGGGAACAATTCTTTTTAGAGGGCGCTCCCAAACTTCACACCCACACATAGAAAGCAAATTTCAAGAGCACACCCCTATAGTTGCTCATGCCCGAAGTGCGCTTCGAGAGCAAGTTCGACGAAGCACACTCCTGAGATTGCTCCTGCCCGAAGCACACTCCGAGAGCAAGTTCGACAAAAAGTTACTCCCCCACCACCCTGTTCTAAGCCCAAACCCCTGGACATAATATAATTTAAAAAAATACTTAATTATAAACCAAACAAAATACACTTTAAAAATTAATTACCAATAAAAATAACAAAGACCATACTTCATCATAACAAAACACCTTAAATATCCTTGGAATAAAAGTGCTAATATAATTAATTATAAAAATAAAAACCATTCTCGGAAAGTACCATCCCTTTTCAGTTAAAACTATACTGATATATTTTTAGATTAAATATTTTTTTATAATTTTTTTCTTAATATATGAATAATTAGTTTTAGTAACGTAAGTTCTTTTTTAGTAATGTACATTTTTATCATTTCCATATATATATAGAAACCGAAGAAGACGACGTTGCAGGCCACACGATCTAGCGTGCTTTGAAAGGTTGCAGAACGTTGCGGTTTCATTCCCGTTGGCATTTTGAGTTACGATATAGTAATTGCTGCACTTTAAGAAGCACATGCGAGTCCGTGATAAGTGAATAGAATTGATCCCTAAGTCCTTGGAATTTATAAATAAGAAAAGCATAGCTCATAACCGTAGAGGCCTGTTTAATACTGGCTTGGAAAAATGGCATGATTGAGAGGACCTTCAAATTACCAGATATGCTCGACACTTAACGTGTTAATGACCGTTAATTTTGTGTCAAATTATCTTCAATAAAGGTTACTAATGTCAATAAAGGTGTCATAAATCTGGTTATAAAGGTGTCATACATCTGATTATGATTATGATATATTTGTTTAGAGTGCTTTTAAAATTGGATTATTATTATT
Organism: Pinus albicaulis; assembly: GCA_034641835.2. NCBI lineage: Eukaryota > Viridiplantae > Streptophyta > Pinopsida > Pinales > Pinaceae > Pinus > Pinus albicaulis. Next base: position 778,756,764 of record CM076581.1, read on the forward strand.
ATTATTATTATTATTAAGGGTTTATATTCACTAGTGAAGAGATTGATTCCACATTGATTCAAAATTACACTTTATATAGAAGATGCATTGAAGTTGAAATTACAAAAAAGACATTTGAAGTTGAGATTCGGAAGATTAAGTTGTATTATCATATTCATTATATAGCTGAAATATTGATAATGATGATTAATGTCTAGTCAAAATTAAGAATGGCTAAAAATAAAACATCTAGTTTTAAGAACAAAAAAATATTTCTATGAAATTTGAATTAAGACCTTTAATTTCCCAAGTGTCTTCTGAACTCTTTCACATAAAGACATCAATTCACTCATGGAGACCTGCATACGACAAAATCTTATTCTTGCAAACTGAACTCCTCATGAGGTGGGATATGAAAGTTCAAGGAAAAATTGTACCATGAAACTTGCATATCACATTATTGATATACGATTACACCTTAAATGGACCATGAAAATTTCTACCCAGTTCTATGATGCCATGCCATTCGTCTCTAAAGATAAATACCATATGTACTGCCTTTGTACAAATTACAATATATTCCCATCAACGAGGCATTGGGCTCTGGATTTTTCTCAGGGTGTTTATCTAACAAAACTTCGCTGACTTGAAAGTTAGGGGATACATAAAAGTATTTGAATATGTGAAACTGAGCATTTGACTTGGCTTCAGAGGCTTCCCGTCATTGACGAGGCAGTTATCATAGGCAATCCGCTTGAAAATTTTAGGGTTCACCATTTTAGCAGAAGCAAACCAGGCACAGTGGAAATGAACGTCGTATGGCGCACATCCAGAAATGCAAGTATTGACAATCTGAACCATGTACTCGGGAATGCCAGTTGTAGAATCCCGGCTCTGGGAAATACTAATGTCCCTCCTCGTACACGTATCTGCAGAAAACAGATTCACTGTCAAAACCCTAAATAAGCAATTACATCAAATGACGTGATCGTTTAAAAATGAACAGAATAACTAGAGCTGACCAATCAAATTCTGGATATTTGTACCATCAGAAATTCAACTCCTGGGTTTGGGATTTGTATTGATCCTTGAATTAGAGTATAAATATCGTGTGGATATTGATCATATACCAAGTTTCAGTGAAAACAATATTCCAAGTACATAGATAATGCTAATCAAACATCTCAGAGCTCCAGAGAGCCATTTTTGGATCTGGTGCATTCTACTGAAGGGATTATTTCTTAGATAAGTTAAGATTGATTGTTTTGTAATGGTGGATGTTTTCAGACGTGTAGGTAAAATATAAAAGTCCACCCTATTTACAACGATCATTGAATTTACAAGATCATTAGATTTACAATACATAGAAACAAAAACCACTTCACTTTCCTCCTATTGTCAGTAGGAGAAAGTTCATAAAATCAAAACAATGATGAGAAAATGATCTACAATGTGAACATAATATGAAAAGAGTATTGAGGTCATGGTAGATCAATTTGACTGATTAAAGTTATTAATCTTTAATCAATATAAAAGACAGTTTGGTTAATATTTTCAGTTCACATTTGGAGATTATCAAGGTTCAAATTTCTTATGGTACCGTTTTGTATTATATAATCAGCATAATTGAACGTGGTATACTAGTAATGGATCTCAATTAGGATAATGGAAGAGATAATCTGGTTTAGAGACGCAAGAAATTTACAGAGGTTCAAGTCTGCTCTCCAAACTCGTGAATTCTATTGTGTTTATCTTCTTGTTTTATCATAGGTGAGCTGCTCAAAGAAGTGCGGTTCTTTAGATCAGGAGGGAGGGTATCAAGGATGTTTGATTATTATTGGCAACCCATCTTAACTAGGCATCTATGAAGTGGTATGATACTATCTGTTAAACCCCAAGATGATAAAAAAGCTATTAAGCTCTAAGAATAATTAGAAAAACTCAAGTAGTGCTGCACTGTCATTTATTCACTATCAATAGCTAGACATTTTAAATACGCTTTAAACAATAAATATAATAAATCCGGAGTTAAATGAAGATGATGTACCTAGGATCTATATGTGTATGTAAACCATGTAACCTAATATCACATAAATCCATAGTTAAATGAAGATAATCCACCTAGGATCTATGTGTGTATGTAAACCACCATGTAACCTAATATCACATAAATCTTGACTTAAATGAAGAAATACTGATTGAAATGAAGATGATATACCTAGGATCTATGTCTGTATGTAAACAACCATGTAACCTAATATCACATAAATCCTGAGTTAAATGAAAATGAAATAACTAGGATCCATGTGTCTATATAAACCAACATGTAACTTCATATCCAATATGTATTCAAATTTCAGAAGATAGCACAACAAACCCTAGCTGAACATACCAAGTAATCTGCGACTTCTATATCTCGATGCCTCCATATTTCCTCGGAAGCCAAGTATTGATCCCTCGGGCATAGCATGATGTCCTTGAATTTGAATCATATTCTTAGAACCTGCAGAAAGAATAGTCAGCAACAAATTTAACACAAAAATTAATATAAAAATCTAACCATACAAATACACCCTAGTCCCCTCTTTCTATAAATATCTTATAATTTCTTACAGTGTACCAGCTTTTCCACAATAGCCATTCTAAGAATTTCTTGTAAGAGTTAATGCCTTCATGACAAATCTACCTAAATTTTGGACATTTCAGAAACCCTAAGAAGACTGAGAAATACTGTAAGAAAATTTCTCTGTAAGGGTTTAAAACATGTCAAGGTTTACAATTCCTTTAGCAGCATAACATCACAGATCTGAAGCTAATATGGATCTGTCCTCGTACAAACCTTGTACAGAGACCTTCATGATTAACCTATAAACCACAGCATAGAAAGTGAAAGAATTGAATCAGAACCAACCTAAGCATACTAAGAAGAAAATGATGCCGAAGCTGATGAGAAGAAGGTATGCAAAGCAGCCTATCGCATATTTCCAGGTCCTGACCATTGCTGAATTTACAGCACAGAAAACAGAATAATAATGATAACCAAAAGAACTCCTCTGCCTCTTAGGAAATCTCTTCGGATGTCAAATTCAAATTTAAGATGAGTAAAAGAATAGCGATTGTATGAAAATTCAAAGTAAAATTGTCATGTCATGTCGTTTATACGAAGGAGAGAAGGGGGGATAATTAGGGCATCATTTTCACCCTTGCGGGGACGTACAAAACAGAGAGTAAATGGCAGCCGCCTGCAAGGCTTGCAGGCACCCGCAGTCATTATGGTAAATTAATTAATTGTGCAATGCAGGCGGCTCAGCGCACGAAAACACTATTCAAGGTCGATACACGAATTAAATGCCGTCACACGCGATATTATCGATGGCGGTAAAACCCTGCGGGCGCGTGTCATGTGGCAGGCGGCGCATTTAATCCCACGCAAATTCTGTTTCCTCGCTTCCTTGGCGAATCATTCCAATTTTATGTTCCTTCTGGTTTGCTTCATTCGAATTTCCAGATATCTTGTACACGGGGTTTAACCGCCGTGAAACTGAACTCGGACCAGGGGGTTCCATGGGTTCTCTGAGAATTAGAATTTAATGTTGTACAGACATATACTGACGGAACAAAAGTTGTAACAACATTCCTTGGTTACTGTAGCGCACGGTAGGGTTGCTAGACGCAGTAAGGACTTCTGGCCCTGCCAGAAACCCCAGAACCCTAGAATGGCATCTTCATCCCTATTCTATCGCGCTCTGCGCGGACAGCTCCGACGAGAGAAGAAATAGGGCCAAAAAGGGAGCTAATCACAAGGCATTTATTATGAAATACGTACATCGATGAAAAGATCAAAGATCATGATTAATTCAGAAGTCACGGTGACTCTTCATTTTCTTGTGATTTTATTTTTACTGAATTTTTATTAACAAAGTTTTATAATAGAATAAGGTAGATATCAATTTTTTATTTTTTATTAATTTAAAAATAATACTATTTTTTTTTCAAATAAATTTTATATTGTGTTTGAAAACAAATATATAAATTAAATGATTTTCATGGGTAAAAAATGGTTCGTGATTGAGTGTTTTATTAAGTCACTCCTTTATAAAGATTATTGGTTCACATTAGTGGTTCAATTAGTATGAGTAAACTTTTAAAAGTAACTTTAGTTTACTTATCAGGTATGGTTTGGGGAGTTATTATGCTGAGCCAGGGGGTTTTCCAGGCAACAACTAGATGTGATTGTAGGTGACACCTATTATTGTATGGCATTATTTCTGTAGTATTACAAAAAAAAATATTGATAAGCATCCATTCATAATAAGAATCGAAACACTTACATTATAATACATCTTATATTACTAAAATAATAATAAAAATAATTAACTAAATTATAATTTAATTATAGTTATTATTTTTTTAATTATAAAAAAAAAAACTTAATATATGAATTATATATATTAAAAAAAAAAACGTATTCCAAAATTTTCAACTAAAGATTCACATAACTTTATGATAGAGATTTTTAACATGTAAATAGACTTTTCTAAAATATTATATAGAAAAGTTATGTGAATCTTCGCATATATATATATATATATATATATATATATATATATATATATATATATATATATATATACAAAAAATACATTACTCTTTTGATAAATCTAAATTATTTATCCTCACTAAAAATATTTTATGGCTATTCTTTAGAGATTAAACTTTACCATTCATATTGGTAATTAAATTAAAATTTTAAAACCATGAGGTTTGATTACTCTCTTTTTTATTGGTATTTTTGGAGTTAAGATGGATCTATGAAAGTTTCTAACAACGCATTAATAAAATGTCTTAACTTTAAGAATTATTTATTTTTCACTTCTTTTTTATAATATATAAAATTAAGTTTGTTATTTTTTTTTACATGGTAGTTGTTGTTTTTTATGTGGTTCATGTGGTCTGACAAATCTACGAAAATGTGCTTGAAAGATTTACCAAAAAGGATCACTTCGTACTTTCACTCAACTACTAAGTTTGAGGACAAGAACTCTACCAACTAAGCTATCTCTCAAGACAATAATTTTTAAAATGTTACATATCTCTATATATATTCTTGAATTATTTTTTTTGTTGAAAAAATTTCAAATCTCTAGCGTTTCTTAAATTAGAAATAACTTATTAATGGAATAAGAATGTACACTCTCTCTTTTAAATATTATTAATATGGAATCCATATTAAGAATGGAATAAATTATGCATAATAATAATAATAATAATTTTATTTATCTTTATATAAAGTTGATATAAAATTATGATATTTATAACTTATAGTAAAATCTTTTTTTTTTATCAATATTTCTTTTTTTTTTAATATTACATGTCAACTAAACATATAATGAATTACATAGATGTAGTTATCAATAATAATATTTTTATATGTTATTTGTGAACTTCATATTTGGTAGTGAAGGAATTACATATCTCTCTTATACTAAAAAATAAAGTTATTTTATTTTATTTCTTAGTTTTAATTACTTTATCTCTATAGAAAGTTTGATGTAAAATTTAAATGGAAATTCTATAGAAAATTTGATGTAAAATTAAGATGGAAATTAAAATATTTTGTTTATGATGGCGTGTGATTTTTTTTGTTATTAATTATTTTTTAAATGTAAATATTATTTTATTATTTTTAAATACAACTTTACCTTAAGATATCTCTCCCTCATACAAAAAAAAATATTTTATTATTATTATTATAAAGGAAAAGAAATCTTTACCTTGATCGAGTGTTGGAAAATGAGCCACTGGAGGGGTTGGGGAGAAGGTTGGCCACTCTATTGTCTCTCAAGGCATTAAAAAGGGTGGATGGTGTGGCCAACTCCCTCCATGGAGTCACACAAGCTACAAGTCTTGAATCCATAGATAATTAACATGGAAACCACTTCTGCTCTTCCTCCATGGTGTAAGGGGGATTTTTCCCAGTGATTTTATATACAATTTTATAGCATTTTTAATTAAATTGAAAAACAAAAAGGGCATTACTACTTTGAGAAATCTCAACTCTTTATCCTCACCACCACAAAAAATATTATATGGATATTCTTTAGAGATTAAACCCTACCATCCATATTGTTAATTAAATTAAAATTTTAAAACTATGAGAAGAGGTTTGATTCCTCTTTTTTTCTTGGTATTTCTGGAGTTAAGATGGATCTATGATGGTTTTGAACAACACACTAATAAAATGTTTTAACCAAAAAAAATTATTTTCCATTTTATATAGAATTATTTTTGTTATTAATATTTTTAAAATGGTTGTTGTTATTGTTGTTTTTATTATGACCACTAAGTCTACACAGATATACCTGAAATGTACTTGAAAGATGTACCTAAAATGATCTCTTCCTATGCTCTCAACCACTGAGTGTGAGTACTAGGACTCGACCAACTAAGCTAATTCTCGGCACTATAATTTTTAAAATGTTACATATCTCTCTCTATATACTATTGAATTAATTTTTTTATTAATACCTTTTAAATGTTAACTACATATTAAATATTGAAGAAATTTCAAATCTCTATCATACCTACCTTGAATTAGAAAGAACTTATTAATGCAATAAAATCTATATTAAGAATGGAATACACACTATCTCTTTTAAATATTAATATAAAATACATATTAAGTATGGAATAAATTATGCATATCTTTCACAATGGAAAGTGAAAATTATTATTATTATTATTATTATTATTTCTCTATATAAAGTTGATATAATTATGTTTATTTATAACTTATAGTAATTTTTTTTTTAATGGTTACATGTCAAATAAACATATAATTGATTACACATATGTAGTAGTAATAATATTATTTTTACATGTTTTTTGTGGACTTCATATTAAGTAGTGAAGAAATTGCATATATCTCTCATACTAAAAAGTAATTTTTTTTTTTTTAGTTTTAATTACTTTATCTCTATATAGAAAGTTTGATGTAAATTTAAGATGGAAATCGCACTATTTTGTTGATTACAACTATTGATTAATTTTGTTATTAATTATTTTTTAACTTGTCAATGCAAGTATTATTTTAATATTTGTAAATGTAACTCTACATGATAATGTCTCCCCTCCCCTCATACTACGTTGTAGAGTGTCTTTCAAAAAATAAATAAATAAATAAATAAAATTTATTATTATAAAGGAAAGGAAATCTTTACCTTGATGGGGTTGTTGGAAAATGAGCCAGTGGAGGGGGTGGGGAGAAGGCCTGCCACCCTAATGTATTTCAAGGCATTAAACAATGTTGATGGTGTGGCAAATTCCCTACATGCAGTCACACGTGCTACAAATCTTTAAACCATAGAGAATTAACATGGCAACCGCTCCATAAGTCTACTCCACCATTTTTTACTAGTTTTGCTCTTTCGCCATGCTGCAGGTGGGATTTACCACCCTCGGCATTTGGCTCCTTAGTAATTCGATGAAGGAATGCCCAAGCCCCCCTAACCTGGACCTCTAATGCTCTTTCCATGTTGTTGCTCAACCAATTTGATGTCTGCTCACAATTTCTGGAGCGCAGGAGAAAATATTGAATGACTTCTAGCGTGAAATTTTAACCCTCTACAAAAATATTGAATGACTTCCGGCGTGAAAATTTAAGGTTTTAACCCTCTACAAAAATTACTAGCAAATGGATTATTAAAAACAAAAAATATACACTGGGATTTTTCACCTTTAACCCAAAACCGGAAAAACCAAATTGAGATTTCATTATATTCCTTTAAATGTTACAAGTACATGTTGAAGCATTCGTAAATCCTCAATCCGTTAACCCTCGATTATAGCATAATTGTAGTTCCCTTGCCCATATCTACAAATTACCATGGGAAAAACCATCAAACCCAAAACCATGCACAAAACCATGGGTAGGTCCACCCACCATCCTTGGGTCTTCTCCCCATACTTGGGTCCATATAAAAAATTTAAATTTTTGGGGTAAGGGGGTTGTCGCCCTCATTGTGCTTGACGCAACATCTCAACATCTAAAGTTAGTCATGCAAAGAATATAACAAATACCCAACACCAGGAACCTTCAGATGATAAATGGAGTCACCATACATTCCCTAAACTAGTAAATATTCATTAGCAATAACTTCTCTTTGGTATTACTTGTATAATCATGTGTTTCTACTTCTCAAGCCCAATATTCTAAGTTGCATCATTGTAGTTATTGGATCCATGGTTTCTATTGTATTTTCATCCTAATGGTTCTCCCTTTTATTCAAATATCTCTCCCTTTATAACCTTTCCTTTTGTATTAGTTCCTCTGGTTAGCCCAGTCTCAGTCCCCTACCTTACGGTCTACTTAGCTTTGATTTCTCCATAGCCTTTCCTTTCCCATACATTATTTTTCAGAGGCCCCTAACACTAAGTTCTAGTCATTTCCAAGTGTCATGTCAAGGCAGAGAATGTTCCCAAGGCGCAAGTATGGGGTCACAGTTCTTCAAGCAAACCCAGAGCCTAAGTACAAGCTTAATCAATTGTTGAAATTTTCCTCTTAGTTACTCCTCTTCAAGTTCAAGAAGAAATCCAACATCTGGAAGCCTTATCTACTATTAATTAACAATCTCATTTTGACATTGAAATTCAAGATGAGGTCTATGGATGTGTTCCTGTCCCTAGTCATACCAAGGGGCATAGGAGCCAATATCTCCATTTCATCACCCTTCACTAGAAGTGCACTAGAAAATGTAAACTCTACTAGGATGTATCCTCAAAGAGAAACATAAATATCACAATGAAATTATAGCCTGCCTCAACGACATCTAGTGGATTCCAAGACATCGACACACTTGTTTGGTCCTCCTAGATGCTAGGTTAGCCCACATTGAGAGGCATCTTTAGTGTGGGAGTCACTCTCCAACATGCCCAAGTGCACAAGATCTAGCTCCGAGAACAACTTTCGATCATTGATACATGAACATGTTTTCAATTTGGTTTGTGATCATGGGATTTTATTTTATTTTTTCCCATAGTCTACAACTACAGTATATCAGTCTTATTTAGCAACTAGTATGTAATATTTTTGTCAAAGGTGCCACACTTTTTTCTTGGCATAGGGATGCACGACAACTAAACTTATTTTTGCTCATTTTGTTGGACAAAAGATTGATACAACTGCTCCACTACCCTTGGTCTGGTTTTCCTTCTGGCAAGCCATAACAATGAGGGGGATAATTGATATGATATGTATGGTTGAATTATGATCTAAACATAGTTACCGATCAAACGATAAAATTACCTAGTACCCGTTTTTTTGAGGTAGCAAGAAAAACACCCGATTTTGAAAAGTGGTGATGTAGAATCACCCTTTTTTTGGAGAATAGTTTTGGCACTTTAAATTTTCTATGACCTTTTTTTTTTAAATGTCATGATTTTATATCGATTTTGAAAAGTCGTGGTGTAGAATAACCTGTTTTTTTGTTAGCATATTTTTGGAACTTTAAATTTTCTTTGATATATATTTTTTTTAAATATCATGTCGATTTAGAAAAATGGTCACTTTTTTAGCACTTTAAATTTTTTTATTTATCAAGTATGAACATTTGTTTTAAAATTTTAATGATTTTCATGCTAATTTTGAAAAGTGTTGATGCAACATCAATCCTTTTTTTAGAGTGGTGATTTTCATATTGGTAATAAGACATAAAAATAAAACACGACCAAAAAAATCAAATATAAAGAAAATATGAAAAAAAAACCAAAAAAAGTGTAAATAAAAGAAAAAATAACTTCTAAAAATAAAAACTTAAAAACATAAATAAATAAATAAAACAAAAAAATTCAAAAAAAATATTTAAAAAAAAAAAAAAAAAGAATAAATTCAAAAAACCTCATAATTAAATTTTTTTTTAAAAAACATAGTTAAAGAAAATGATACAATAAAAAAAATCAAAGAATCAAAATACTAAAATTTTGAAATTTAACTTTAAAAAAAACAAAAAATATGTATATTTTTTGTTTTTTTTTTAAATTAAAAAAATTCAAAAATTCAAAAAAATAAAAGTTCAAAAATATATATATATATATATATATAAACAAATTTCAAAATTAAAATTAAAATATTTAATTTAAAAATTAAAATTTAAAAATTTAAAACATAAATTAAATTTAAAAATAATAATAATAAAATAAATCAATAAATCAATAAAAAAAATTTAAAAATTAAAAACTGAATTAATTTTTTTTTAAAATAAATCAATTAATTAATTTAAAAAAAAACAATAAAAAATAATAATAAAAACAAAAATAGATAATTAAAGATTAAAAAAATAATAAATAATTAATTAATTAATTAATTAATATAAATAAATAAAAATCATTGTATCCGCCCTGTGGGCCGCAGGGCTCGGCCGACAGGCGGTGGAGACGTGGCAGTTCTCTGTCACCCGTTCGCTGAGCCCCGCTGTCCTGGGAATCACCGCCACCCTAGGTCGATTCTAGGAATCACCATCGCCGCCCATCGTTGCCATCCTGGGGGCCGCGAAGCTCAGCTAACACGCAACGAAGAGTTGGCAGATCTTTGCTGCCCATTGGCCCGAGTCCCGCGGACCCAAGGGCGACGACAATGACATTTATTTATTTATTTATTTTTTTTTAATGTTTTTTATTTATTTATTTATTTTTTAATTTAATTTTTATTTTTATTTTTAATTAATTTTTCTTTTATTTTTTTCTTTTTTCTTTTTTAATTTGAAAAATGTTTTTTTTTTTTTTTTTTTTTTTTTAAATTTAAAAATGTTTTTTTCATAGATTTATATCATTTTTTTTAATTTAAATTTTCTTCTTCTTTTTTTTTAAATTAATTAATTTAAAGTTTTGTTTTTTTTTTTTTTTTTTAAATTTAAATTTCTAAATTTGATTTATTTATTTTTATTTTAACTAATTTTAAATTTTTTATTTTATCATATTTTTAATTATGTTTTTTTTTTAATTACTTTTATAACTTAAAAATAATAATATTTGTTTTTGTCTTTTTTGTTTTGGGTTAATTTTTATTTTTTTTTCTTTAAATTGTGCGTGTTTTTTTATTTTTCCTTTTTTATTTCCTTTTGAATTTTTTTGTGTGTTTTTATTTTTTATTTATTTTTATTTTTATTTTTATTTTTAGAAGTGATATTTTATCTTTAATACCATGCCTAAAAAATCGTTGGAATTTTATTTTCATAAAGGTGATATTTTATCTTTAATGTTATTTTTTGATTTTCAAGGCTTTTCAGAAACACAATAATAGATTATCTTTAATACTATGCGTAAAAATTGTTGCAATTTTAAGACTTTTGATATTCTATCTTTAATGTTATGTTTATCGTTGAAATTTTAAGGTTTTTCAGAGTCATGATATTTTATCTTTAATGTCATTATTAAAAATTGTTGACAATTTACCCCGAAAAGAAAAAGGCGTTATTCCAACATTAACACTTTTCGTTTTCAAGGTGTTTTTTGCACACAAAAAATTGACGATGTTATTCCAGCAACAACACTTTTCGTTTTCACGCTATTTTTTGCACATAAAAAATTGGTGTTTTATTCCAGCATTAACATTTTTTGTTTTCAAGTTGTTTTTTACACACAAAAAATTGTTGGTTATTCCACCATCAACACTTTTCAAGTTGTTTTTTACACAGAAAAATTTGTTGGTTATTCCACCATCAACACTTTTTGTTTCGAGGGTGTTTTTTCAATCATTTTTTCAAGAAAAAAATTGGTTTTTAGCATAATTTAAAAAAAAAAAAAAAATTGTTGAAATTTGACCCTAAAAAAAAACAATGCGTTTTGGAAGACACACTTTTCGTTTTTGGGTTGTTTTTTCATGTTTTTTTAGTTTTTTTTGGACTAGAGTTCTCGTTTTGAGGTAATAGTTCTTGTTTGATCAGTAACTATGTTTCTAATGGAAGCAAATTAACTAACAAATAAAAGGAAAGGAAATCTTTATAAAGTTTTATATTATTTTATTTAATCTAAATTTAATTTTTTATAAAATATTTTATATTTTATAATGTTGTGGTCCCCTAAGGAGGGTGCCCAAGAGTGGGCATTTCCTTCTTGCCTTGAAATAATGACAACACAATTGAAAGGGGAATGCGACTCCCACCCTACTTGGCACAATGCATGCACTTCGATCATATCATTGGTATGTTGGGAATGTGTTATATTCTTTCCATGACTAGTTTCACGTGTTTTTATGTTGTGGTGGGAATAGTGGGGAAATATTCTCCTCTTCTAGGGGGTTTGCAGGTGATCTAGAGATCAAAATTTGGCTCAAAAATGAAAGTGCCCAGAATATTTTGAAACTGACGTCAAGTCATATTGTTCGTTGGCTTGATTCCAGCGACACTTAAATCGCATAAATCCGACGTCATATGACAAAGATATGATGTTCTGAAGTTTTTGACCCAAAAAAAAAAAAATTGCAAGTAGGCTAACTGGGTTGTTGACTGGGCAATCCGTACTACTAATGTCATGATGATGTCAGCATGCAAATTAGGTGCACGATGGACCAATCACATATCGCGAAGTGTCGGGTTCGTATATGTGTGAGTTGGTTGCATTTGATTGGTCGAAGTGTTTGGGTGGCCCAATAGGAGGCTGCCATGTGACCCAACCAGAGGCCACCATGTGGCTCCTTGTTATTTGTTAAAAATTTGTTTAAGGTCACAAAGGCCTCGATGGGGATCGATCGGGTGACCTGCCGCAACATAGTCTAGACCTCCACCGTCTCACTTGTGGGTTATTTCTTAACCCTGTACATCTCTGCATATATTTAAAGTGTTGTTATCTGCATTGGGGGAAGCATCCAGGCGGTGAGCCTCGACCTCGGTCATGACCACCACCACGAGACCCTGGAGCAGGCATAACTGGAGTGTGGACCAACCCTTGGTCACAGGTTAGTCCACAGGACCACCGGCGAAAGGTTGAGAAGCTACCAGAGTGAGGGTTGGGATTTAACCCCAACCCGCGATGTTATGGCGTACCATGGCACTGAAGTGGAGCCAAGTCTGACGGGGGCGGTAGTTAAGGACGACCCCCAGTCACATGGGCGACGTGTAACCAAAGGCCAAAATTTGGGAGCTACCCTAGCAGGGATAGGTGGTTAGCCCAGACCCCCGGCCACATTGACTCCACATGACCAGAACTCTCACGAAAAAGGTGTCAGAGCTGATGGGGGCAGACAACTAACCCCAGACCCCAGTCGTATGTGCCCACGTGACCCTGTTTTTGTGCACAAGGGTTATTGGAAAAATTATTGAAGCGAAAAAATGCACCACTTGCGAGTGAAATTGTTGTCTCCCAAACTGTTTAAAGGGTGGAATTATCACACATTTAGGAAGGTTCTGTCAAATTGAGGGACGAATAACATAGCTTGGCTTGGAGAGCCATAACATACTCATTTTTCAACCTTTTTGAGCTCAAGAAGAGCCCAAATAGGGGTTTTTGGACATTTTGAATGCATTGGCAGCCTTAATTTATTGATTGTAGCACTTCTAGAAGGAAATTTTCCGGATCGAGTCTTTTAGTGCCAGGGACAATCAATGGTTTGAAGTAGTTTTGAAGGCTATTTTAGCATGGGGAGAACCTTGTAGGGGTTTTCCAGCCTTCATGTTTTATCTGCAGCAGTTGTGACTTCTATGGTGTAGCTCTTCTTTATCTTTTCTCATTATGTCTTTTTTAGGAAAGCTCTTTTTATTACTTCAATGTGGAGTTGTTGTACATTTTATGCTCAATTTCAGCTAGAGTACAGGGACTTAATGTGAGACTCATTTTCATGTTGACTTTTTTATGACTGACTATAGGTGGTAATACTTTTTAGAGTGAGATTTATTTGCAAGAGAATGTTTCCTTGTAGGGGAAATTAGCCACTCAGTTGTTAACAAAATTCATGTACTCTTTTACCACTGAAATCAATGGAGCGGTCTAGTTGTGTTAGCAAAGCCCAGAGATGTAGCCTAGGAGGGGTGAAATTCGTCATCAAATTATGCTTTTCCTCTCTTCATGTTTGCATTTTTTAGTTACATGTGGATATGTTGCTTGCTTAATTTTCATATGAAAACTAACTCATCATCCTTGAAGAGATCATAAAATTGTTTACAATAAGATCCATTTTGTTTACCAGCAAAGCATCAAAGGACGATTAGGTTTTTTTAGGAAGGAGAAGTTCTCCTCTAATTTTAGATCAGGTGGTATTGGAGTTGGTTCTAACCAAGTTGCAAGCATGGTGATCCAGACTTATGCAGGAATGCAATAAAATACATAAATAAACATAAACGCAAAGATGCAGTAGGAATAACACTTCATTTCATTAATATAAAATACTGAAAAATGCTTACAGATAGAATCGAAAATAAACTAACTCGGGCAATGGTAGCTTATCTCTAAGAAGATATGTGATGGCTACATGCCTTTGAACTGTGTTACAATGAGGCTCAAGGGCCTTTTTATTATTGAACAACACCCCTAACCCCAGGAGATGGAACGCCAAGAGTTTTTGGGCCTCCTTAGGTTTAGTTGGGCAGCCAACTTCCTAGGGTTTCTAAATTGGTCATATTATCTCAGTTTGGCACGTACAATATATCATCGGAAATATCTCTCTGAGTATTATAGCTTTTTTCGTAGCCCCTTCCTATGGCTATGAGCCTGCTGCAGACCTCAAAAAAACGTTGTTTAGGGGGTCAAAATTGCTCTGGAAGTTTAGGACCTGAAAAACTACTAAAAATATTAAATGTTGCTATAAATAAAAAAATTGATGAAACTGACTGGAGGTCTAGGTGGAATAGGTGGGTGGCCAACAATACCCACCTGGATCATTCCTCCCCCCTTATGAAGCAATGGTCCCCATTGCATGTAGAGCCTCCATAAGGTGAGGAAATTTCTATTGAATCTAGTCCTTGGTGAACCACTTGCCCCCGTGAAGGAGTTAGCCTACTTTGACAACTCGATATAGCTAGATAATTTGCTGGTGGGTGTTCTTGATCTATTTCTCCATTATCCGATCGGTTGTGGCTTGTTTCATGTAGTTTGGGTTTAACTCTATTGGTGTGAGTTGTTCTGCAATGTCGAATGTGTCCAATAATGGTGGGAAGTAGGGTTGAAGGCTATCCCCATTGAACATTAGGTGCAGAAAAAGGAATGGTGGAATATTGAGATCGAAGGCATTGTCCCCTACCACCTTGGTGATGGTGTATGACCCATATCATAGCCGGTGAAGATTGCAGTGGGGCCCAGCGAGGTGCTCCTTCTGCAAATGTAGCCAAACTTTGTCGTCCACCTGCAACTTGTGTGGCACCCGATGTTGATCATGTCACTGCTTGTACTTAGCATTAGCTCTGTCCAATATGTCATCGACATGTTGGAGAATGTATTGAATGTGCTTAATGAAATTTTTCACCTTGTCGGCTTCGAACTGGACATGAGTCGAATCATCCTGAGTAACTGCAAATGGTATGGCCACATCAATGGGAGATAGTGGTTGGAATCCCAAGCCCACCTAAAAGGGGTTGTGTCCAATTGAGTTTTGGAGAGCTCGGTTATAGTTGTGTTGGACATAGGGGAGGATTGCATCCCATGTGCGTGGATGCTTTGAGTTGTACATGTAAAAAATGTGTACGATCATCATGTTGACGACCTCTGTTTGGCCAGCAGTTTGGGGGCAGAAATTTGTGGACTTAGTGAGCTTGGTGTCCAACATCGAAAAGATACTTAACCAAAATGTACTGAGGAACCTGCTATCCTAATATGAGATAATGGACTGTGGGATCCCAAATAGTACCCACACTCATTAAAAGAAGAGTTTAGTAGTGGCTCCTGCTATGATATTCTTCTTGCAGGCCTCTATAATGGCCATTTTAGAGAATCTTTCAACGACCACAAAAATACAGTCATTTCCATGCTTGGCAGAAGGAAGGCCTGACATGTAATCCATGGAGGTGGATTCCCAAGGTTTACTAAGGGTATGAAGTGGAGTATATAGGCCTTTCTTCTTGATGATCGATTTGGAAATGATGTAGGCAGTGTAGGATCTATTGTACTTCCCAACATCATGTCAAAGATTCGACCAATAGAAATACTTATACAATACTACCACTATTTTCTCGACCCTGAAATTTCTAACGACCCGACTATAGTGTGCTTCCAAAATCATCTTGGCATGCTCACTTGAAGGAACACAGAGGTGTCCCAGGTGGCATAACAGTGCATCCTTGAGGTGAAGATTTGGAACTTGCTTACCCTCCAGGAGCATCTGGTATGTGTTGATGAATTCTGGATCACTTTTGTAGAGATGCAACCAACCTGAAGTCTCGTGCCCACAAGAGTCGAGCATAGTGGTTAATGCCACGATCGACGGTCGGCTGAGTCAATATAAAACATTATTGGTGTTTCCCTTATTGTACTTATGTTCAAATGGTATTGTTGTAGGTATGTGGACTATTTCTGATGGAAATCGTTCTACAAATTACCTTATGTATGTATGAACTGTAGGGGTCAGTGATCTATGTGGATGACCATTTCCTTCCCCAAAATGTTATTCTTCCATTGTCGGCAAGCCTGCACAATGGAATACATTTCTTTGTCATAGGGGGGATACTTTTGGACTGTGTCTGAAAGTGTCTCACTATGATATGCCACTAGATGCCCCTGCAGAGTAATTACTACACCAATAGCATATTAAGAGTCATTTGTCTCGATCTTAAATGGTTGTTGCAAGTCTGGTAATGTGAACACTGGTGCAAAGCAAATGTGATGCTTGAACTATGTAAATGCCTTCTATTGAGATTCAAACGAAAATAAATTTTCTTTCGCTCCTCTCTTGGTGACTTGACTCAAAGGCCAAGTGTTATGAGAGAACCCCAACACTAACATGCAGTACAAATTGGAAAGACCTAGAAAGTTGTGGAGCTCTATTAGAGTGGTTGGCACTCGCCAATCCCGAATGACCTGGATCCTGGTTAGGTCCACATGCACCCCCCGCTCATCAATAATGTATCCCAGATATTGAACCTAGGTCATGCCAAAAGTGCATTTCTCCAAATTGGCATACAAATTGTGTTGTCGTCATGTTTGGAAGACCTATCAAATGTGGTGGAGGTGCTCTTCCCAACTTTTGTTGAAGATCGGGATGTCATCCAAATACACCACCATGAATGAGTTGTTGAATGGTTGTAATATGTCATCCATAAACCTCATGAAGGTTGTGGGAACATTATTCAACCCGAAAGGCATGAACAACCATTCAAAAAGCCCCTCCTTGGCTTTGAAGGTAGTCTTCCACACATTGGAGGGTTTGATTGGTACTTAGTGATACCTGGACTTCAAGTCGATCTTGATGAAATATTTGGGCCCCTTGAGTTGGTCCAGAAGGTCATCAATCTGCGGGATTAGATACCTATTATGGACAGTGATCTTGTTCAATGCCCGATAGTCAATAAAAAGTCTACAAGTCCCATCCTTCTTCTATACCAACAAGATCGAGTTCCCACAGGGAAATGAACTCAACCAAATGTGACCTTTTTGCAGCAGCCCCTGAATCTGCTTCTTGATTTCTTCATTTTCCATAACATAGCACCGATAGACCAGTCCATTGGGTATTGGTGCACCTGGGGTCAGATCGATGGAGTGCTTGACCAGACAATGCAGAGGTACCCCTACGGGTGAGGTGAATATGTCCCCATACTCCTCCACGATCTTGTCAATCTATTGTTGTCATGTGGAGGAGCCTTGTTTGGATGTCGTGGCTATGGTATTCTTCTTGCCTGGAGGGCGGATAATCGGGAAAACAAATTTATTGGTTTTGGAAATGAGTTTATTGCATTGTTTTGTAGTAATCAAAGAGATGGTGGTATGCGATGCTACCTCCAATATCCTATACAAATTATTACCTGAAGTAATAATAATAGTGCAAGGTCTAGACTCATACACAACATGTCGCTTCCACAGTTATGGTTGGCCTAATAATACATCACAAATGTCAAGAGGAGCAATATCACATAATACCTCATCTGTGAAGAGCTTGATGCTATAGGGAAGGCAACAATGTTGGTTGATGCGAAGATACCATCCTTAGTGAAGCCACCCGATGGTGTACGATTGTGGGAGTGTTGTGGTTGGCAGGCCCAACCGCTTCATGACCTCTGCTGAAATGAGGTTCTTTTGGCTCCCACTGTCGATAATGAACTACAGCGGGGAACCCTTCACCCACATATAGTAATGGAAGAGGCACTCCCCCTCCTATGGATATTTGAGTTCCTCCTTCTGTATCTTGGTGGTGGAAACAATGGTGTTGGGCTCTGCATCTATAATATGCTTCCCTTTTTCATTCCCCTTGTTTGGTTCTGATTCAGAGTCAGAACATGCATCTAATTCAGAAACCTTCAGCTAGGCCACCAGTGACTACTTGGCCTGACACTCACTTGTGTTGTGAGTGGATCTCTTATGGAACTCACACCACTTTCCAGTGTCCTTCTTTGGCTTTCCAGTTTTTTTTATTCGCTTGTGGATTTGATGGGTTTTCCTGGCCCGCCCTACCTTGGATTTTTCCTTTGTTATGCATTTTTGGGGGAACCTTTCCATGGTGTTATAGTTGCTACAACACCACCCACAATTTTGGGCATATTCAAAATTTTGGGTCCCCCTTTTCTCGCTTATCCCATTAAGGCTTTGACCCGACCTTCGTTTAGTTAATATCCCCATGACCTATTCCTACCAAACCCTGTTAATGCGCCCATTTATATGATGCACCCCACACCCACTTGTCTTGTTGTCTCATGACTGCACTAAGGTTTGGGGGTTTTCTGATGCAAAGAGAATTGAAAGTCCCTTCATGGATTCAAAGCTAGGTTTCCCATAGAAGTCATCACCAATCACTGGGGGGACCAAGCTCGTAAAGATAAGGCTTCAATCTAGCTTGCATTATACTGGTCATGCAAGGGTTTTGGAGAAACCCTAATTTCTCAAGAGAGTGATACCATTCCCAGTTTAGCTAATTCATCTTCCACTGGGGTAAATTATAATAGGAATTACATTAAATCATGATAAAATCATCGAATATAATTTCCCCTCAGGTTTGTGATTGGTTTCCACATCTCAACATGTGCATTAAGGTTCTTAGGGTTTTAGTGAGGCATTACAAGTCCTACACACCTGCAAGCCCCTTTTCTCTGGAATGTGCATTGAAGTGAAGTGGAGACATCTTGTATTGATGGTTAGGGAAAGGCTTGAGCTTCATTAGGGTATGTAAAAGGTTCGCTCTCCTTTACACCTCTAAACCCTAAATTATTATGTTTGAGAATCCAACCATGCCTTGAATTAACCTTCACTATCTAGAACTCATTTCACATAGTGCTTCAAGGCACCGGATCTAAATGCACATCATCACCATGGGAAACAAAAATTATTAAAGTCACAATTGGTGGTTCCATTAAATGACTAAATTGGAATTCGATTTCCAAAGTGAAGCATGAGCTAATCCATCCATGCAATTTATAACAAATTAATATGGATTATTTTCTAGTTCATGCTCCTAGAGTGAATTAATGTTTTTCGTTTTATCTATTGATTGATCCCACATGAAAAGTATCACTTTGGTAAACTAATTTGTTTCTTTCAACTTATTTTAGGACACCGAGGAAATGTGGCTTGGATCCACATCCAAAAATGCAACACTTGTACTCGAGGAAAGAAATGCATAGGTCGCATAGGTCGCAAAGTCGCATAGGTCGAAAAGTCGCAAAGGTCACATAGGTTGAAAATTCACATAGGTCGCAAAGTCGCAAATTCACATAGGTCGCAAAGTCCCAAAGTCCCAGAGTCACATAGGTTGCATAAGTCGCAAAAGGTTGCATAGGTTGCATAGGTTGCAAATTTGCAAAGCTCACAAAGTTGCATAGGTTGCAAAGTTGCATAGGTCACAAAGTCGCAAAAGTCGCATAGGTCGCAAAGTCACAAAGTCAAATGGGTCGCAAAGTCACATAGTCACATAGGTTGCAAAGTCACAAAGTCACATAGGTCACAAAGTCGCATAGGTCACAAAGTTGTAAAGTCATAAAGTCGCAAAGGTCACAAAGTTGCATAGGCTGCAAGGTCGCAAAGTATCGAAGGTCGCAAAGGTCGCAAAGTCACAAAGTTGCATAGGTTGCAAAGTTGCAAATTCCCAAAGGATTGCATAGGTATCAAAGTCGCAAAGTTGCAAAGTCGCATAGGTCAGAAAGTCACAACATCACAAATTCACATTGGTCGCAAACGTTGCAAAGTTTCATAAGTCACAAGGTTGTAAAGTCGTAAAGGTCGCATAGGTTGAAAAGTCGTAAAGGTCGCATATGTCGCAATGGTCACAAATTTGCATAGGTTGCAAAGTTGCATAGGTCGCAAAGTCGCAAAGTCCCAAATTCGCATAGGTCGCAAAGTCGCAAAGGTCGCATAGGTTGCAAAGGTCCTAAAGTTGCATAGGTCACGAAGTTGTAAAGGTCACATAGGTCACAAAGTCACATAGGTCACAAAGTCACGAAGTCACATAGGTCACAAAGGTCGCAAAGGTCGCAAAGGTTGCATTGGTTGCATAGATTGAAAAAGTCACATTCCACCACTCGGTCACTCCTATAAAAGGAAAAAAATAGCCAATTTGAGAGAGGCTTCAATGACAGTAGACAACATCCTTGACTCGACCAAAAAATATCTTGAATATCCAGATAGTCTTCCAAAGAAGGATTTGATTACGACACAAAATGATAAAGTACAGCTACGCATGAGAATCCAATCTCGGGACAAGTTGGCCAAGGATGTAGACAAGGTCATATCTTCATATAATCATCTCCTCAGTGGGTTATATCGATGGCCTAAGTCCATCACACTCCTTTCATCGGGTCACTAGAAGCACTTAAGGAACGAGAGGAATTAATACAGAAAATGCAAGGATTTATCAACCCAATCAGACAAGCTTCCAGCTTCAATGACTTGCAGGTGACAAGATAGAGCATCACACAGTATTTGGTTGAGCCGGTTAGGGTTCACACTTAATTTTTAACTTTTCAAACTAAGTCAATGCCAAGAAAAGCATGTTGATTCAAGATGCCCTCAAGTGCATGCATAGAAACGGGGAATACATGCCTCATTCGGTCATGATAGATATAGACTACAAAGCATGGCAGACCTATCTTAGGGAGCATCAATATATTGACACTCTGGCCTTATCAATCACTATATCATTAGCATAGGGTCAATGCATGTAAAATATTGTCTCATTTTTGTTGCACAACATGGTAGCTTAGGGAAAATTGAATCATAACCTAAGAGAAACATGAGGGAGTCCCTAGGTTGCAATCAGCCCTAATTTGTAATCAACCCTAGGTCACAATCAACCCTAGGTCGCAATCAAGCATGAAATATACCCTGGGTCGCAATCATCCCTAGGTCGCAATCAAGCATGAAATATACCTTGGGTCACAATCTCCCTTAGGTCGCAACTTCCCCTTGGTCGCAATCTCCTTAGGTCATAACTTCCCATGGGTTTCAATCTCCCTCAGGTTGCAACTTCCCCTAAGTCGCAATCCTCCCGAAGTCGCAACTTCCCCTAAGTCACAATCCTCCTGAAGTCGCAACTTCCCCTTAGTTGCATGTAAGCCCAAGAGTCACGGAAGACCAAAGGTCACAGGCAACCTAAGATTCATCTCGGCCTACATGTACATATTTTGGAAATTTTGTAAGGGCACTTTTGGTTTTTGACTTTTGAGAGAGACACATTGATGCTTATTGAATGTATGCCTTTTGACGAATACAAAGAAGTGTTATTGAATCTCACTATTGAATCCGACGGAAGTATCTCATGTGGTTTTGCTGTAAATATGGTCTCTTCAAATGAATGAATGCTTCTTCAAGTATTGGCTCACCTTTCTACTTGTTGGGGCAAAGCGACTACCTGCCATTTAATTTGTCAACCCGGGGGTTTCGTAAACTTGTGAAGCATGCATGCACTGTATGTGCTAGAAACTGTCTTTCAGTTTAGATCAATCTAACTACAAAATAACGAAAACCAATTCATCTAATATATGAAATCAAATAATGAAAATGAAATTCAACTAACCTATGAAGTCAAATAACTAAAATAAAGAAAAAAAATTCAAGATAAAATATAGCATGCGCAATCACACTTGCAGGAATTGAAATTTTAATCTAAGAAAGCGTTTCAAAACATGTAAAGGAAAACAACTAAAGTATGCTCAATCACTCCAACATCCAATATGAGAGTATGATAGAATCACCCTCTTGAGATGATGTATAAGCAACTGATTATACTTTAGTCTTTAAATCTAGGAAAGCAATTAAAGAATGAAAAGGGAAAACTCAATAATTGCATAGGTTAGATATTCAAGCATTTAGAAATATGATAAAATCACCTTCTTGAAATGGTCTTTAAGAACACCCAATTATACAATTGAATGAGGATATAAATCTAGAAAACAATGTAAAAGCATGTAAAATCAAACCTCAATGATTGCATAGAACATTCAATTACCCAATTTGGAAGTATGACAAGTCACCTTCTTAGACTAATTTTTTAGGAACATTCAATTATACAATGAATTAATAGTTTGATCTAAGAAAGTAAATAACAGAACATGAAAGGAAACTAAACAACTATGAGCTCTATTTCCTCAAACTTAATCCAATTTTAAAATAGATGAATCTACCTTCTTGAGATGGTTTAGGAAAGAAAATATTACACAGCCATTCTAAAACTAATACTAAGAAAGAAAATAAACTTTAATCTATAAAAGCAAGTACATCTCACACATTTTAGGTAGTTGATCTAAAAGTATGAGAGATAGTAAATCGAGATTCTCCATATGTAAGAAAAACCAAGTCAAAATGAAAGAGCATTCATGAGTAAGGTGCCACAATCTAATTTTGTGTTCAAAGCTTGAGCATAACTCTAATTTTACACATGATTTGATAGGAGAAAGCTTCTCCTATATATACAAAAAATGAGAAGCTATCTCATTAATGAGATTCCATGAATATCTCCCTATATCTCTAGAGTTACAATCCAAATATGAAGTGATAAGGCACATGTCTTCTTAGAGTTACAATACAAATAAGAAATGAGACACATATTCTTATGATCCCATGATCTTCTCCATCCAAATTCGAATTTGGCCTTAGGAGGCCACATAAGAGTGTTTTGGAAACTTCTTTTTAACCTACACATGGCAAAAAACTCATTCCACTTGTTAGATATAAGAATATGCATATTATTTTCTAATTTTCAACCACAAATTCACTTAAAAATACTATAAATTAATAAAGTTTGGAAAAACATAAATGTAACCCAATAATGGTAATGGTAAGGTAAATGTAATGAAATGGAAGTGGAGTGAAGGTGATAATATGGAAATATAAGTGAAAATGTAATGGAAGTAAATGAAAATTTCAAGGTCCAACATACCCCCCAACTGAAGCTATTGCATGTCCTCATGCAATCTATTACATTAATTCTTTTTTATCCTTGAGCTTTTGCTTAACTTTGCATGATATCATTTGATAACTTCATACTTTTTCAAAGTGTTTTTTTTTTTTCTTTTCTTGTTGAATTGCAACATGGTTGGTTCTTGTGTTACAACCATATTTTGTTGTTGCATTCAATTTTGATCTTTGAACTTTGCATAATGATAATTTGATTATTGTTGCAAAGTATATCTTTATTGGATTGCATCATGGTTGATTCTTGTGTGATAACCATGATTGTGTTTGCATCCAATTATCTTTTAAGTACTTCTGAAAAGCCATTGTATGCTCATAATAATAATGTAATAGTTAATATCTTTTGAAAGTATTGTTGATCAACATTTGTCATTGATGTCAACCCAAGCAACACCAGGGGCTACCCCAATATTTCATGGGAATTTTAACCTACCAAATTAATATATTCTAGGTCAAGAATTCTTTTGACGGTTTCTACTTGTTGACATGTTTCCGTTGATATATGGCACGCTACGTAACTCTTCGCGGTTTGAGAGATATTCATGTTTGAAGTTTGTACCCCCAGTTAGTGGGCTAAAACCCCATGGGGTTGTGGCATGGGTCATTGAAAAGTCATAATTAATATTTTTTAAGCTCCCAGAATCCCTCCCACATTCACTTGTTGAAGCCCCTCTCAACCTAATAATTTATATAAATTGTGATCCTCATATCCTCCTTATGCAAGGGATTTCGCCATCTGAAATAGGTCATCATGGAATTTTCGCTCTAATGTTTTTTCTACGAAGGTTCAGAAGCTGAAATTTTATGAGACGAAGCCGAAATCTTGAGGAAGCTCCTATGGAAATTTCAGATCAAGGTGCGCAATATGTTTGGAGTTATGATCTGTGGAAGTCAGTGTTTTTGCAGGCTCCTGAAATTCATCTCAAACAAGTGATATTGGGAAAAAACGATGCTCCATTTTGAGTATCGATTTAGTTCTTCTATAAAAAATGGAAAAATAGTTCATAGACTTTAGTTTTTCTCTTAACAATTTTGTTGAATAAAAAACAACGACACGTGGCTTTCTAGATTATTACCAAAGTTAAACTCTCTTGAAACGAGTCCTTAACAGAATTGTGAGATTGAGCATAACTCTCTTTGAAGAATCGAAATTGAGTAAGCCTATGGCATTTGGAAAGAAGAAAAGAGGACTACTACGGAGACATGGGTATCAGATATTGGGGATACGAAATAACATAGATACACTAGATTCAATATCGAGCTCCTAGAAGGCAAGAAAAAGCTAGATCATGTGTTGTCAAGGGTTGGAAAGAACCAGACTTTCTACGGCAACAAAGCAAAGCAAGGTGCGAGCGGAAGATGCATGACAAGAACGTGCTCAAGTTATGAAGCAGTGGCCAAGAAGTTCATCACATGAAGTCTTCAAGTGGGCAATACCCATGATACGATCCATTGAGTATCATTGTACTTAGTCATTGTAAATACATTATTGTACAAATTGTACTAGTATCTATCTGCCAAGGGTTGAAGAGGCAGTGTTGGGAGGTCTAAGATCATCATTAGGTGGTTGTGTCAAAGTTGGGGTTATGGTCTAGTATATCTTCTTCTTCTACATCATTCTATATCATTGTAAAGTGGACCATTTTCCCTGGTACGGGAGTCCATTCTTCTTTTATTCTTCTATAGGGTGGTAGGGTGGTGCTAGGGTGAGTTGTAGCTCATTGGGTGTTGGGGCATCCGTTCAGTCGACTACTGAAGAATCTCGGGCGTTAGAGCTTCCATCCGGTGGGAGCTGGAGAAGAATGCTTTTCTAGATTCTAGGAAGTTGGAGTTTTATTTTCAATTGGAGTTGAATATTAAAGAATTATTAGAAAAGCATTAGGTGGTTTTTGTCCCGGAGTGGGTTTCCACCTTAAAAACTGTGTGCATTTGTGTTCCTCTTGTTTGCTGCTATCATTGTACAAACAATGATAATAATTTAATATTAACTAATGCTCTAATTGAAAGGAATACTAATTCACCCCCCCCCCCCTCCCCCTCAGTATTTCCAACAATTGGTATCAGAGCTTGGTTCCTTCAATAGCAGTTTAACAGCTGGAAGGAGGTCATGGAGCATACCAAGAATGGTGTACCTCTATTCAATGAAAATAATTATGCACTTTGGAAAGGAAGAATGGAGGTCTATATCTTGGCGCAAGGTTACGAAGTATGGGACACTATTCAAAATGGATTTACATCAACCGCAGATGAACAAGGTAAGAAGAATTTGGTAAATGATGCAAAAGCAAAGAATATTATTATCAGTGGACTTATTGAATCTGCTTATCATAAGGTGTTGGGTTGTAAAACTGTCAAAAATGTATGGGACAAGCTTGAGAATATATATGCAGGTGACTCAAATGTCAAAGAAGCAAAGCTTCAAATCTATAGAGCAAAATTTGAGCAACTCGGAATGAAAGAAGATTGCAACATTGCTGCATACTTCCAATACGTTGATGAAATAACCAATACTCTGGAAGGATTGGGAGAGCCAGTTGACGAGAAGACTATTATACGGAAGATTATTAGAACATTACCAGGGAGATTCAACCCAAAGGTATCGGTCTTAGAATACAATGCAAATCTGGACAAACTCAGCAAGGAATAATTACATGGAGTTCTCATAGCATATGAAATGAGACTTGATGAAGAAAAGGGTACTTCAAATCTAGAAACTGCGTTCATTGCATCTAAGCAAACCAATAAGGACAAACAACCTTCAATTGAAATGGCATGCACCTACAAGTGTGAAGAAAAGGGAGATGATGGAGAAGGTCTTTCAGATGAAGAATATGCTTACTTTACGAGAAAACTAAAAATTGGTAAGGGAAAATTCAAAGGTAAACTTCCATTGATATGTTTTGGTTGTGGTGAGGTTGGGCATTTCGCATCAAAATGTCCGAACATAAGTGATGGAAACTCAAAAGGAAAGAAAGGCTTTTATAAATTCAACAAGCAAGGATCCAAAAGGAACTTTCTCTCTAAAGAAGATAGCTCATCATCCGATGAAGACAATGACAGCGAAGAAGAAGCCAATGAGAGAGTATTGTTTATGGCCAAGCACAATAAACAAGAGGTATCAAACAACGAAGAAGAAGGATTGAACATAGAAGAATTTTCTAAGGAAGAAATCAAACTTATAAAAGAGCTCAAGGCAGAGAAGATCTGTTTCAATACTCTTGAAAAACAAGTTCAAGGTCTCAAAATTGAAGTTGAAGAACACAAAGGAATTGAAGAGTCACTTCAAAAGAAGTTGGAATAAATAAACTAAGAAAAGGAAGAATTAGAAGCCAAAGTAGTCTCGTTGCGTAAGGAAGTGAAGAAAGGAAAAACTATCCAAAACTATGCCAACAGCTCAAGGGCATTCGAAGAACTCATCAACAATCAACGATCTTACAATGACATAACTAGCATCGGTTACAAAGAAGAAGAAGCAGGACCTTCTACAACAAAATACAATGAACCTATGAGATCTGACACACATGTAGACTTCGTTGGATAAGATTCGCAAGAACAACCTTGGAAGACAATTCCTCAATGAAGATTTCCATCCAGGTACCAACATATTTTTAATGGCTACTGTTATTCATGTGGAAAATTTGGTCATAAAGTTGTAGAATGTCGCACGTACCCCAGGAATGAATAAAATTCCAGGAGATCTGTCAAATATGAACCTCCCAGGGCTCAGCGAAACATCAATAGATTTGAACATTTAAGAAATAATATTGAATGTTACAAATGTCAAAACTTTGGACACATAGCCAGAGACTGCAAACTTGAAAATCCTCTAGAAGAATATTTGAAGCCATAGAATGAACAAACATGGAAGAAGAAGAAGACTGATAATTGTGCTCTCGCTCTCAAGGCTCAAAACAATAAAGATGTGTGGTATGTTGATAGCAGTTTCTCAACGCGTACGATTGGAGATAGAAATAAATTTGTATCTCTGAAAGAGAAGAAGGATGGAACCGTGTCCTTTGGAAATGATGGATCTTCAAATGTTATAGGATCAGGTACTGTCACTCTCAGAAGAAAAGATGCTCTAGCCAAGAATTTTCTATTGGTTGAAAACATGAATCACAATCTGCTCAGTGTTGGACAAATGTATGATCAAGGACACACAATACTATTCAACTCCACAAAATGTGAAATCACGAAAGGCAGGTATGGTGAAATTGTGGCTACAGCAAGTCGAGCTCCAAACGACATATATGTTCTGGATGAAGCAACTAAAGAATGCCTAATAGCTAAAGAGGATTATATAATATTTGGTAGCAATGATGATCGACTAAGTAATAATTTTGCTACAAAGATGCAAAGTAATTTCGAGATGTCTTTACTTGGTGAGCTGACATACTTCTTAGGGCTTAAAATATCTCAACAAGAGAAAGGAATATTTATATGTCAAGCCAAGTACATCAAGGAAATGCTCAAGAAATCTAAAATGGAAGATTGCAAACCCATCCTTACTCCAATGGTAACAGGTTGAAAATTGAGCATAGACGACTCATCTAAGGATGTGGATCAAAGGTTGTACAGATCTATGATTGTTAGTCTTCTATATGTAACAGCCTCCCAGCCAAATGTTATGCAAGCAATTGGACAAGTAGCAAGATTCCAAGCAACACCAAAAGAATCACATATTATTGCCATCAAAATAATTCTTCGATATATAAAGAGAACAACAGAATATGGCTTGTGGTATCCCAAGGGTAACAATATCATTATTCATTCCTTTACATATGTAGATTGGGCGAGAAGTGTTGATGATCATGAGAGTACTCATGAAGCATTGGAATATCTTCGCCAGAAGCTTTGGATTCTCCCAAGTTCTCATTACATTTTCCTTATTCAGAATATAAAGGGGGAGTGGAAGTGTGTACAGGTCCGCAGGATGGTTGTGTGTCAGGGGGAGTGGAAGTGTGTACAAGTCCGCAAGATGGTTGTGTGTCAGGGGGAGTTACCCTTTGCCATTGATGTCAAAGGGGGATAGAATATTGTAGGAAGAGGTGTCATGATCGCAGGGGGAGTAATTGTGTTGCCATCAATGCCAAAGGGGGAGATCGTTGATCAGCGGTTGTCATTGATGTCAACTGAAACAGCACCAGGGGCTACCCCAATATTGCATGGGAATTTTGACCTACCAAATTAATATATTCTGGGTCAAGAATTCTTTTGATAGTTTCTACGTGTCGAGATGTTTTCGTTGATATATGGCACGCCACGTAATTCTTCACGGTTTGAGAGATATTCATGTTTGAAGATTGTACCCCCAGTTAGTGGGCTAAAACCCCATGGGGTTGTGGCATGGGTCATTGAAAAGTAATAATTAATATTTTTTAAGCTCCTAAATCCCTCCCAAATTCACTTGTTGAAGCCCCTCTCAACCTAAGCATTTATATAAATTGTGATCCTCATATCCTCCTTATGCAAGGGATTTCGCCATCTGAAACAGGTCATCGTGGACATTTCTCTCTAACATTTTTTCTACGAAGGTTAAGATGCTGAAATTTTTATGAGGGGAAGCAAAAATCTTGAGGAAGCTCCTGTCAAAATTTCAGATCAATTTGTGCAATATTTTCGGAGATATGATTTGTGGAAGTCAGTGTTTTTGCAGGCTCCTGAAATTCATCTCAAAGAAGTGACCTTGGGAAAAATGTCATAACTCTCTCTCTGAGTATCAGATTGGAATTCTATAAAAAGTGGCAGATAGTGCACGAACTGTAGTTTTCTCTCTATAAATTTTAGAGCCGAATAAAGAAAGACACGTGGCACTCTGTACAAGTTCGCTCTACTAAAACAGTCCATAATTAGGGCATTGTGAGAGATTGGGCATAACTCTTTCTTGAAGAATCCAAATTGGGTCAGACCTATGGCATTAGAAATATGACTCATAGGACCACTACATGACCTAAAATCAGATATTGGGGATCTGAAATAGCAGAGATACACCAGATTCAATATCAAGCTCCTAGAAGGCAAGAAAAAGCTAATCATGTGTTGTCAAGGGCTGCAAAGGACCAGAATTTCTAGGGCTGCAAAGCAAAGCAAGGTGCAGCAGAGGGTAGCATGACAAGAGCAGTGACCAAGGTGCAGAACAGCAGCAATAAGTTCATCACATTAAGTCTTCAAGTGGGCAACACTGCATACAGTCACTGTAAAGGTATCATTGTACTAAGTCATTGTAAATACATTATTGTAAAAATTGTTCTAGTGTCTATCTGCCAAGAGTTGAAAAGACAGTGTCGAGAGGTCTAGGATCATCATTAGGTGGTTGTGTCATAGTTGGGTTTATGGTCTAGTGTGTCTTCTTCTTCTACATCATTCTATATCATTGTAAAGTGGACCATTTTCCCTGGTACGGGAGTCCATTCTTCTTCTATTCTTCTATAGGGTGCTAGGGTGGTGCTAGGGTGAGTTTTAGCTCATTGGGTGTTGGGGAATCCATTTAGTTGACTGCTGAAGAATCTCGGGCGTTGGAGCATCCATCCAGTGGGAGCTGGAGAAGAATGCTTTTCTAGATTCTAGGAAGTTGGAGCTTTATTTTCAATTGGAGTTGAATATTAAAGAATTATTAGAAAAGCATTAGGTGGTTTTTGCCCCGGAATGGGTTTCCACCTTAAAAAATGTATGCATCTGTGTTCATTGTTTGCTGCTATCATTGTACAAACATTGATAATAATTGAAGATTAACTATTGCTCTAATTGAAAGGAATATTGATTCACCCCCCCTCTCAGTATTTCCAACAAGTATGTGGGCTTTTGAATGTGATATGAATGTGGAAAAATGTGAATATGAATGTATCCCCCCCTAACTGATGGTATTGGCAATTTTATGAAATGAGGAAAAGAAGTGTTTTTTCCAAAAATTATCATTCTAGATTTTCAAGGAATTATATGGAAAAAATTTAGAAAATGACATACCTTAACTTACCCTTTGGAAATGGATGAGCTACATGTGTGGTGGATGCAAAATTCTAATCATAATATTCTTCATGTGGCTGTAGAAGTTATGGATAAAAGAGTCAAGATGACTTTTTATTGCTTCTACTAAAACTGTTGAATTTGTTGCAAAATGGTGTTGATTCTGCAGCTATCATCTGATTCTGCAGCTGCCATCTGATTCTGCAGTTGCCATCTGATTCTATTGTTGCCCACTGATCCTGCAGTTTTCATCTGATTCTGTTGCTATCATATGATTCTGCAGCTACCATCTAATTCTGTAGCTACAGAATGGTGTTGATCTGTTGTAGCTGCATATCTTCTTCATTTGCTTCAAAATGTTGAAAATGATAGTCTTCATGTCTTCAAAACTCGTTGGCATAATTCCTGTTATGTGAATAAATGTTCTGATGTCGAACATAGCAGGAAATTTTTGACTTAGTGGCATTAATGGATGCCACTAGTCAACACGAGAACTCTCACCATTGATGACAATGAGAGTCAAGATGCCCAAACACATCTTGCTAGGTACGAATAATTTTGTTGTTGTTGAGTACCTAGAAGATCCGATGAACAAGGGACATTAATGTATTCCCATTGTTCGTCAGCAAGAAGACTTTCCATTAAGGCATGCAAGCCTCAAGGTGTTTTTATAAATATTTTAGACTCAAAGGACCATGGACTCAATAATTTGCATTGAAGCAAGGTTTATTTGCTAAATGAAAAGGATAGGAGAAGGAAATGGAAATGGAAGATGAAAATGGAAAATTACAATGGGAAATAAGCATGTAAGTGAGCTTCTTGCTTTTATTTGTGGGTTAGGAGTAGACAAAAAGTAATGGAAAGTGTATGTGAAAAAAATGAACTGAATCTTGCTTGGAAAATAACTGTGGCTTGCTTTGAATTGCTTGGTTGGATTTATAATTCAAAATGGAGGAAAGGTAATGGTCTTGATGGATATGGATATGGACTTGTTCTTATGTTTCCCATGAAATTGTTCCTTTGAAGACCAATTGTGTGCACAATTGGTTTCCTTCAATGATCATTCGATCATCCGAAACCTGCAAAAACTTGGCATAAAGAACATAAGTGTGTTCAAAAAGAAATGGCCAATTCCTTCCTGACACAAAATTTGAATGCCAAAATAAAACAGATTAAGGAAAATCAAAAGTGTTATATTCAGTCCAATTCATAATATCGATAACAATCCATTAAAAAAAAAAAAACCATGAAAAATAAATCAACTCCCTGTTGTCGAATGACTTCATGCAATGTGCTTAGTAATATGATTGGCATTACAAAGATTCATTGTGTCCTACAAGTTAAAGCTTCATAAAAAAATACACAACAACAATATTATAATTTTTAATGCCAAATATTCAGAAATCATCTAGATATTCTTCCAATTGTTCTGCAAGTCACGGTCAAATTGAATCGTCATCTCTGCTGCAAAAGCATGTTGTCAAAAATATTCGAAGCAGTAAAAAAAAATGTACTTGCATGAAAAATTATGTCAATCAAATTTTGCAGGTATTTTTCGCTTATAAATTGCTTCAATAAATCGATTGTATATGCAAAAAAAAAAAAATCTTATTTATTTTTATTTTATTTCATATATATATATATATATAATTTATTTTTTATTGATGAGACACATAGGGAACATATGTGTCTAAAATCAAATTTATTAAATCAAATTGGACTCTTAGACCATGTGCCATGTGGAGCAGAGTTTGTTATTAACTTGGATTCTTCTGCTTTTAACTTGCCATGTTTAAATAGTTCAAAACAAATCGTTTTTCCCTCATGCAATCTGCAAAATGGAGCTCTGAAGAACCCTGAATTTCTCCCAAATGGTTGCGAAATCCAGAAAATCACTCGCGAGTTACCTAATTGCCCCCATTCTCGAAAAAAATCATGTTTTATTTTTTCCTAATTCACCTCGGTTTGCTCAGAAAATGTGTTTTAAAATAGGGTGTTTTTAACAGTTACACATTTCTGGCAATTTCGTTTTCTGACAATTACTTCTGCAACAAAATAAAATTGTTGTG
This sequence comes from Pinus albicaulis, assembly GCA_034641835.2. NCBI lineage: Eukaryota > Viridiplantae > Streptophyta > Pinopsida > Pinales > Pinaceae > Pinus > Pinus albicaulis. The sequence goes on from CM076581.1 coordinate 778,789,304, forward strand.
GTTTGATTTTTTTATTTGCAGGTTTTGATTTGTAATGGCTTGTCTCTCACAGAGAAGTTCATATCGATCACCCTCATTCCAATTACCTGAAATGGAATCTGTAATCTTCTCTTCATCTACAGTCTGCAATCTTCTCTTCATCAGCAGTCAGCAGTTTCTTCATTCGATACACTTTCATTGTCTATCTTTGCAATATTCTCTTCATCAGAAATTTCTTCATCCGATACACCTTCATTGTCTGTCTCTGCAACTTTTAAAATCGATTTCTAATAACCGTTGCTTGAGGAAGACCGAAAATAGAAAAGAGAAGGTTCATTTTTTATTGCAGTGCATGGGTCTTTGCGTGGATTAGAGGCCTGCACATATGCACAAGGCCAAGCCAAAGGCTAGCCTCACGCATATGTGTGGGCTTCCTTTAGTTCTCCTTTAGTTTTATCTTATGCTCAAAAGGCCATGGGCCATCCGTTGTTTTGAAAAAAAATAAAAAATAATATATATATATTTTTTTTTCATATAAAAATGTTTTAGTTTAAAAAAAAAAAACATATGTTACATTTTTTTTTAATTTAAAAAAAATATATACATATATTTTTTACTTTAAACAATATTTTTTTTTTTTTAATTGTGTACATGCAATTCAATAAATTAGAAAAAGATTGAGAGGGTGCAAAACATTAAAATTTGCAGAACTGATAAAAAAAAAAAAGGATAATGACTCAAATGACGATTTTCAATAGAATTGTAGTTCAATTTCCAGCAAAATTTGTAATGAATTTTTTAATTTTATTTTTTTTTCTGATCTTCCAGGTCGCAAAGAGGCGCAGGAAGAGAGCATACTAGTCAACGTCGTCAAATAAATTCATATTTTCACACACAAATTTTATTTATGATGGTGATAAAAAAACGAAGTGATTCTTACTGTGTCACTGAAATTTATTCAAAATGAATTAATCAACATTGATTATTATTAATATTATTATTATTTTCGAAAACAAAATTAAAATTTCTTAAATTCTAGCCAAGCTTGGTTTTATTTTTATTTTCCCTATCTATCTAAAAACTATTTTTTATTTTATTTTTAAGTATATGAATGCTTCCAATGAAGCCATTTACAGATTATAATCTTTGAAATACTCATATCCAAACTTGAAAAATGTATCTGATTGTGTGTAAGGATATGAATAATTGTCTTGATCTTTTGATTTGCCACAAGGATCTCTTGAAGAATTGATGAATGTTTTGGCGAAATCGCTTTTTGATACCATTCCTCAATGTAGTCTTTGGGCTACATTCTAGATCCTATGTCCATAAATGGTTAGTAAAAACAAAAAAATAAAATACACTCTAGATTGAAAGCTAGTTGCTATGCACACTTCCTCGGCAACGATGCCAAAATGTTGGGGCAAAGTGATTGTCTGTGATTTAATTTGTAAACCTGGGGTTTCGTAAACTTGTGAAGCATGCATACATTGTATGTGTTAGAAACTATCTTTCAGTTTAGATCAATCTAACTACAAAATAACGAAAACCAATTCATCTAATCTATGAAATCAAATAATGAAAATGAAATTCAACTAACCTATGAAGTCAAATAACGAAAACAAAGAAAAAAAATTCAAAATAAAATATAGTGCACACAATCACACTTGCAAGAATTGAAATTCTAATCTAGGAAAGCATTTCAAAACATGTAAAGGAAAACAACTAAGGTACGTTCAATCACTCTAGCATCCAATATGAGAGTATGATAGAATCACCCTCTTGAGATGATGTATAAGCAATCGATTATACTTTAGTCTTTAAATCTAGGAAAGCAATTAAAGCATGCAAAGGGAAAACTCAATAATTGCATAGGTTAGATATTAGAGCATTTAGAAATATGATAAAATCACCTTCTTGAAATTATCTTTAAGAACACCCAATTATACAATTGAATGAGGATCTAAATCTAGAAAACAATATAAAAGCATGTAAAAGCAGAGCTCAATGATTGCATAGAACATTCAATCACCCAATTTGGAAGTATGACAAGTCACCTTCTTAGCCTGATCTTTTAGGAACATTCAATTATACAATGAATTGATAGTTTGATCTAAGAAAGTAAATAATAGAACATGAAAGGAAACTAAACAAATATGAGCTCTATTTCCTCAAAATTAATCCAATTTTAAAATATATGAATCTACCTTCTTAAGATGGTTTAGGAAAAAAAAGATTACACAATCATTCTAAAACTAATACTAAGAAAGCAAATAAACTTTAATCTATAAAAGCAAGTAAATCTCACACATTTTAGGTAGCTGATCTAAAAGTATGAGAGATGGTAAATCGAGATGCTCCACATGTAAGAAAAACCAAGTCAAAATGAAAGAGCATTCATGAGTAAGGTGCCACAATCTAATTTTGTGTTCAAAGCTTGAGCATAACTCCAATTTTACACATGATTTGATAGGAGAAAGCTTCCCCTATTTATACAAAATATGAGAAGTTATCTCATTAATGAGAGTCCATGAATCTTTCCCTATATCTCTAGAGTTACAATCCAAATAGGAAGTGATAAGGCACATGTCTTCTTAGATTTACAATACAAATAAGAAATGAGACACATATCCTTATGATCCCATGATATTATCCATCCAAATTCAAATTTGGCCTTAGGAGGCCACATAAGAGTCTTTTGGAAGCTTCTTTTTGACCTACACATGGAAAAAAACTCATTCCACTTGTTAGGCATAAGAATGTGCATATTATGAGGAGTCTTCTTGTGTTATTTTCTCCCTCACCCTTGAGGAGCACATCAATAAATGGTGCCACACGCTGCCAACAACTTCCATCCATTCATTCAAGAAACTCATAGATGAGCTTCAACAAGCTTTTCACATGTTCGATTTTCAAGATGTATTAATAAGGATAAATGAGATCATAACGAAACCTCAAGTATATCTAAACGATTTTGCTATTATATTTTTTCATCCTTGTTTTGAGTTCCCTAAAAGAGATGTCAATTGAGCATATTTAATTGAATAGTTTCAAAAATTGGTTTTCGTTTCTCTGCAACACCTTCAATCTTAAACAAATCCTGATCCTTATGGATGTCATGATAATATTCAAGTTACTAACTATTCAAGTTATGCCCCGAATATTTTCTTGCCCGTCTCTCTGAGTTTGGAACAACTTCAAGTCTCCAAGGAGGAACTTACTATTTGTGACATTTCTCATCCTCCTCCTGATTTGCTACCTAATGGAGTTTTGGTCGCAAATATTTTAAGTGATGAAAGATTCTTGCAAGGAAATGAACCATGTTGTATTGTCTCTGCATCTTTCATACTCCTCATCAAGACTCAAAAAACAAGTTTATTTAACATCTCTCCCTGTTAATGAAACCAATCTCGAGTCCATTAAACATATGCCTAGGTCTAGTCCTTATAAATATCAGTCACCTATCGGCAATGACCTGGGCCTTGTCTTGAATGAATTTGATTGTCCTCTAAAATCCATGCACCATGACATGCATGCAGGTTTATTGTTCCCTCTAGATGACACTAATGTGCAAGATGAAAGTCCTAGTACGATTGGTACCCCTTCATCTGAATCATTTCATCCATTATTCCCTGATTCATTTCTTGGGTCTACCAAACGAGTGATTTATACAAATTATTCAGAACTTTCTTCTACTGGTGTTGTTAGCAGTGATGAACATGAGGGTGATGTTTCACAATCACACTACGAGAATGATGAATCTCTTATTTTTCATCTCTTCCATCCGCAGTGCTTAACCGGTCAAGAAATATACCTTATGTCTTGGCAATCTCGAGATGTTTCTCTCACTGTTACATCCTCATTTTTAATCCAAGAAGATCCTAATGTACCATATACATGACCTGATAAAATTGGTGGCTTCAATGATTGATATTTATTTGAAAATGTATTCACTCACACCTCTAGTGAGTGTCACTCATATCTATCTGTTGATCCTACGAAGCCACTGGAATTCGATGATTCACCTTTTGAAAATTCATGGACTCACTAAGAATTTGAGGCACTTTAGCTTCCACTGATGGTTATCTCAGGTTCCCATGATCCTGATGAGACCCCTGAACCAAGTCAAATTATGGTTTCTAAAATTATGTTTTTCACGCACCACACTCCTCTCAGCACAATATTGCCGAATACCAGCTCATCTTAGAAAGTCCCCGATTCAAGTGATGTTTCCCTAAGCACATATTTCAATCCCCTATCAGCTGATATGCATAAACCTCTATACCCTAATTTGTTTGTTGAAGGGGAAACACCATCCATTGTCTCAAATATTTTTTATTGTTGCCCAACCAATATAGATTGCAGTCAGGTACAAGCAGATGATGTTTTACAATCCAATCACTCAACCTCTCTATTTCCTGAGACACTTCTGGTGAATTTATCTCATCCTTGGGAACCTAAAGAATTTGATATGTTGAATTGCCAATATATTAGTGTGAAAACATATAACCAAATTAATAATATTCTCATTGATATTTATCTAGTTGCTGCAAATAATGATTCACCAATAAATTTCACGAAACCTCTGAAGATCGATAGCTCCACGTTTGAAGGTTCAGAATTTTGCCAGGGTGGTGAGGCACTGCAGCTCCCACTGATGTTACGTAAGGTCCTCACGTCCTCGATAAAACCCATGGAAAAATTCAAACTAGGGTTTCCAAAATTAGGGTTTCTACGCTTGAATTCTCTAGCATCTCAATTTCACCTAGAAAACACATATTTTCTCCATGTCATCAAATTGATCATCCTCACTATTATGATAAGGTCATTTCTCTGCTTGAAAGATGTTATCCGACAAATTTCTCTACAAGCATACAACTTCTTACCTCACTTGCACCACATTTAGGGTTAAACACGAACGGATGTGTGTCATGGCTAGATGATTATAGGTTTCAAGTACATCTTCCTGTCTATCAGGATGGGATTGCACTTGAACAAATTTTTCTAGCATGTTATCCGATAAGTATCCATGACCTTATTGTTGTTATACATGTTTTACATGTAGGATTTGTTGTTTGTGCACATTTTTTATGTTGTTTCCGATACAAACATCCTTGTTCTTGTAGGTAGGGAATTGATGCGATGGCTGCGCTAGAAATCTGATTTTACATGACCCGGTCGCCTCTCTAGTTAAATTATGGTTTGACGTTTAGGATTCTAGGGTTTGTTAATTAACGTCTACTTGTTCATGTTGTTAATTAAGGTTACTTGTTAGGATTTTCTTTATGGTTAAATTATGTCCCCTATATTTTTTTTACTTCTAGGTAGTTTAGTTTTATGAATTATGGTTTTTGCGCTAATTTGCCTTTTATCGTTGTTGCATGTAATTTATAAAATCACTACACATTCATTGCATTGTCCTTTATCTGCAATTATCTGATTTATTTCACGCACAACATTGCATTTCATCATAATCCCTGCTCATTGCACTACATCATACATTTTCCTTCTTGCATATTATACACTTGTCCTTGGCCTAGACTTGCATTTTTCTCTTTGTTGCATACCACTGCATGGGCCTTCATTGAACATGGAGCCTTCAAATTTTTGGTGCCACCACTAGATTTCTTACACCTGCTTGCACATGCTCGAAGCCTAAGAAATTTCTTTGACCTATTTACTACACCGAAACCCTGGAGTAGTTTCCCCGGACACCTCGCCCTAATGTTGGAACCCTAACCCTAATTATTGTGTGAGGTTTTGATGGTTACTCCAAGAGGCATCTTCTCTTAGAACTATTCATCAGAGTCATGTCCTAAGCATATTTCCTACGAGTCTAATTCATTAGCTAAGGAAATATGACATGTTGCTTGTAGGGAACCCTAATTAGTTTTAGAGACATATATCCATAACCTGAACCTTGTGCTCAGCATGGTCTTGAATATATTAATGAATTGTTTTCATGTTTCACATGTTAACTCAAGATGGGGTCTGGAGGCTTGGCATGGGGTCAAACCTAAAAAATATAATATATTTCAATTTCTGTCAAACAAGAAACAACCTCTCTTGCCCATAAAATAAGTCGGGATCCCTCATCCCCCCTGGCACAATGAGCGTCGAGTAATAAGTTCTAATGTGCACATAAAATAAAATGAAATTAAACTAAGGGTGAAGGATTGAGAAAGGCTTCCTGCGTAGAGAGGTATTGCAACGACTCTACCAGCGTACTGACCAGGCTCACTGGTAGCGGAGCAACATTTGTGATTTCTTGAAGTGATTCCGCCGGGGTGCTATCCATGCTTGTTCATAGTGGAGCAACACTAGAAACTTATTTTAAACTTCTGAATATAGTAAGCCCTCTTCCTTGTTCTTTGCATCATCATAAACTACTTGCATGTGTGAATTTCTACTTGGGTGTTTACTAATCAACAAGACCTAGTTGAGGCACAAATGAAAGGCATATCTATAAAGATCAAAGAAATAGATGAGGTACCCATAGTGCTTGTTCAATATTTCCTTGCATCACTATCCATACTCGGAATATTGCAGGGATTTTGGCAGAGATGCTAGATTCTACCAGTGGTCTGCCAATTGTTGTAGCTACTACAACACCACCCACAATTTTGGGCATATTCAAAATTTTGGGTCCCCCTCTGCTCACTTATCCCATTAAGGTTTTGACCCAGCCTTCAGTTGGTTAATCTCCCCATGACCTATTCCTACAAAACCCTGTCGATGTGCCCATTTATACGACGCACCCTGCATCCACTTGTCTTGTTAGCTCATGACTGCACTAGGGTTTGGGGGTTTGATGCTACAAATAGAATTTAAATTCCCTCTATGGATTCAAAGCTAGGTGTCCCATAGAAATCATTTCCAATCACTGGGGGGAATGAGCTCAGACAGATAAGGCTTCAATCTAGCTTGCATTATGATGGCCGTACTAGGGTTTGGGAGAAACCCTAATTTCTCAAAAGAGTGATCCCATTCTTGTTTTACCTAATTCATCTTCCCCTGGGGTACATTCTAATAGGAATTGCATGAAATCATGATAAAATCATCGAATATAATTTTCCCTCAAGTTCATGATTGGTTTCCCCATCTCAACATGTGCATTAAGGTTCTGCAGGTTTTAGTGAGGCATTACAAGTCCTACGCACCTGCAAGCCCCTTTTCTCTAGAATGTGTGTTGAAGTGAAGTGGATACATCTTGCGTTGATGGTTAGGGAAAGTCTTGAGTTTCAATAGGGTATGGAATAGGTTTTATCTCCTCTGCACCTCTAAAACCCCAAATTATTATGATCAAGAATCCAACCATACCTTGAATTAACCTTCACTATCTATAACTCTTTTCACATAGCACTTCAAGGCTCCAGCTTTAAATGCACATCATCACCCTGGGAAGCAAAAAATATTAAAGTCACGATTGGTGGTTCCATTACATGTCTAAATTGGAATTTGATTTCCAAAGTGAAGCATGAGCTGATCAATCCATGCAATTTATAACAAATTAATTTGGATTATTTTTTGGTTCATGCTCCTAGATGAATTAATGTTTGTCGTTTTATCTATTGATTGATCCCGCATGAAAAGTATCACTTTGGTAAACTAATTTGTTTTTTCATCTTCTTTGCAGGACACCGATAAATGTGTCTTGGATCCACATCCAACGATGCAACACTTGTGCTTGAGGAAAGAAACACATAGGTCGCAAAGTTGCAAAGGTCGCAAAGTCACATAGGTCGCAAATTCGCATAGGTAGCAAAGTCGCAAAGGTCGCAAAGTCACATAGGTCGCAAATTCGCATAGGTCGCAAAGTCGCATAGGTTGCAAAGCCGAAAATTCACATAGGTCGCAAGGTCGCAAAATGACATAAGTCGAAAAGTCACAAAGTCACATAGGTCACAAAAGGTTACATAGGTTGCATAGTTCGCAAAGTTGCGAAGGTCGAAAATGTGCATAAGTCACAAAGTTGCATAGGTCGCAAAGTCGCAAAAGTCGCATAGTTCACAAAGTCACAAAGTCAAATGGGTTGCAAAGTCACTTAGGCCACAAGGTCACAAATTCTCAAAGTCACATACGTCACAAAGGACGCAAAGATGCGTAGGTTTCAAGATCGCAAAGTCACAAAGGTCGCATAGGTCTCAAAGTTGCATAGGTCGCAAAGTCACATAGGTCACAAAGTCGCAAAGTTCTCAAAGTCACAAAGTTGCAAAGGTCGCAAAGTCACAAAATTTGCATAGCTCGCAAAGTCACAAATTCGCAAAGTTGCATAGGTCGCAAAGGTTGCAAATTTGCGTAGGTCGCAATGTCGCAAAGTCACAAAGATCGCATAGGTCTCAAAGTCGCAAAGTTGTAAAGCTTGCAAAGGTCACAAAGTCACAAAGTTTCATAGGTCGCAAATTTGCAAAGGTCGTAAAGGTTGCAAAGGTCGCAAAGTTTCATAGGTCGCAAAGACGCATAGGTCACAAAGTCTCATAGGTCACAAAGTTGCAAAGTTCGTGTAGGTCTCAAAGGTCACAAAGTTTCATAGGTCGCGAAGTCATAAAGGTCACATAGGTCGCAAAGGTCACAAAGTCGCATAGGTTGAAAATTTGTGAAGTCGCATAGGTCGCAAAGGTCGCATAGGTCGCAAACTCGCTAAGTTTTCATAGGTCGCATAGGTCACAAAGGTCGCAAAGGTCGCATAGGTCACATTGGTCACTTAGGTCACAAAGGTCGCATAGGTCGCAAAGGTCACATTCTACCACTCAGTCACTCCTATAAAAGGGAAAAATCATCCAATTTGAGAGAGGCTTCAATGACAGTAGACAACATCATTGAATCGACCAAAAAATATCACGAAGCTCCAGATACTCTTCCAAAGAAGGATTGGATTACAACACAAAATGATAAATTATATCTACGCATGAGAATCTCGATCTCAGGATAAGTTGGCAAAGGATGTAGACAAGGTCATATTTTCATATAATCATCTCCTCAGTGGGTTATATTGATGGTTTAAGTCCATCACACTCCTTCCATTGGGTCACTAGAAGCACCTAAGGAACAAGAGGAATTACTACAGGAAATGAAAGGATTTCTCGACCCAATTAGGCAAGCTTCCATCTCCAACGACTTGCAGGTGACAAGAGAGATAATCACACAGTATATGGTTGAGTTGGTCATGGTTCACACCAAATTTTCTACCTTGTCAAACTAAGTCAATGCCAAGAAAAGAATGTTGATTCCAGATTCCCTCGAGTGCATGCACAGACACGAGGAAGACATGCCTCAACTAGTCACGATAGATACATAATACAAAGCATGACAGACCTATCTAAGGGAGCATCAAAATATTGACACTTTGACCTTATCAATCACCATATCATTATCACAAGGTCAATTCATGTGAAATACTATCTCATTTTTGTTTCACGTCATGGTATCTTAGGAAAAATTGAATCAGAACCTAAGAGAAACATGAGGGAGTCCCTAGGTCGCAATCAACACTAGGTCACAATCAACCCTAGGTCGCAATAAACCCTAGGTCACAATCAGCCCTGGGTCGAAATCTCCCTTAGGTCACAACTTCCCCTGGGTCACAATCTCTCTTAGGTCGTAACTTCCCCTGGGTTGCAATCTCTCTCAAGTCGCAACTTCCCCTAAGTCGCAATCCTCTTGAAGTCACAACTTCCCCTAAGTCGCAATCCTCTTGAAGTGGCAAATTCCCCTCAGTCACAAGTAAGCCCAAGAGTCGGGGAAGACCAAAGGTCATAGGCAACCCAAGTGTCATCTCGACCTATATGTACATCTTTTGGTGATTTTGTAAGGGCACTTTTGGTTTTGGTATTTTGAGAGAGACACATTTTTGCTTATTGAATGTATGCCTTTCGACGAATACAAAGAGCTGTTATTGGATATCACTATTGAATCTGACGAAAGTATCCCATATGGGTTGCACTGTGAATATGGTCTCTTCAAATGAATGAATTATTCTTCAATTATTGGTGCACCTTTATACTCATGCATTCTCTTTTGTTATGAGCTTCGTTGCAACACATGGATGGTATATGATGCTCTAACTTTAAAGATATTTTAATGAATTTCTTTGTCGATATTTTCTTTAAATCTTGATTGGAATGTGCATAGATTATAAATGAGATGCTTAGCCATCGCGATCTGTTTCTTGTTTGTTAAGTGAATATTGTTATAAGTATGATCTTGGTAAAGTTTTCTAACAATTCTTTTCATACATTTCATGCTTTAAATTATGCTTTGTTATTCATAGTATTGTGTTTCATATGGCATTCATCAATCATTGACTTGTGTTCGTTCAACATATGTGCATTCTCCTTTTCAGCGAGTCCCCTCTCTATCCGAAAACCATCTTCACCAACTTAATGGAAACCGGGCCTACATACCATATGGGATACCTAAACGAAACAGTGTAGAGTCTAATTGTGATTCTACACTGGGGAGATCCCCTTACTATTGGTGATACGTTTTTGACCGTCAACACCTTGCCTCTGATTTGCAGATCCAAAGTCTCACTTCTTCTATTTTAATTTATGCTCAATCTTGGTAGCATACTGGTATGCTGCACCAACCGAGGAAATGTTGAGGAACTCCATTTCCTCCTAGATGTATCTATGCAGACAACTGCGTTACTTCAACACCAAATGTTTCTCCGAATATTTGATACCTAAATTTGTGCACATGGTATGGTACAAATTCGTCAACTCATGCACATATTGATCCCTTTGTCGCTGCAACGTAGTCCATTGTGTGTACTTGTCATCATAGCTCCCCACGAGATAATATTTTTCCTTGATGGTGTCTCGGAAATAATTCCAAGTGGGTGCAACCAAGAATAGGGAGGTTTCCCTCTCATATTTTTTCTCACAGTAGGTTTCCCATCATTCCTTGACATGGGGGGCGACTTTGAGGAGTGAAAAAGTAATATTTTCCAATTGGAAAAGTCATGAACCGTAAAATATCCTTCTTATATTCAACCACATATCTATGGAATCTTCATCTATTTGGCCCTCAAATATGGGAATGTCAAATTTTACTTATACCTTAAAAGGAGTGGAACCTCTAGAGTGGTTGTTGGATGAAGGTGCGTCACTGATGGTTAGCCGTTGAAGGATCTGGGAAAAGTTATCCATCATCGCATTCCTTTGTTTCTTGAGGGCCTCCTTGAGAAACATTTTGATAGGATCTCCTGCTCCCTCATCTTTATTTTCTTTTGCCATGGGAGCTCGTCAAGGTTTTTTAGCCTAATCTTGCAAAGGTTCAACCAGATCAAGCCCTAACTCCTTATACCCTGACCTTGTTGGGGACATGAAAAGAAATATTGAGAAAGAGAAGACCGATATAATACCACTAATCCAAACTTATGTAGGAATTCAATAAAATACAAAAATAAACATAAACACAGAGATGCAGCAGGAATAACACTTCATTTCATTAATATTAAATACTGAAAAATTCTTACAAACATAATGGAAAATAAACTACTAACTCATGCGATGATACCTTATCTCTGAGAAGAGATGTGGCGGCTACATGCCTCTGAACTATGTTAAAATGAGACTTAAGGGCCTTTTTATTATTGAACAACATGGGAAAGCCCTAAACAACCAAAACCCTAATCCCAGGAGATGAAACACCAAGAGTTTGTGGGCCCTGTTGGGGTTAGTTTGGCAGCCAACTTCCTAGGGTCGTAACTTGGTCATGTTATCTCCATGTGGCACGTACAGTATATCGTTGGAAATATCTCTTTGATTACTACAATTTTTACCACTGGACCCTTGCTACGGCTATGAGCTTGTTGTGGACCTCAAAAAAACATCGTTTAGGGGGGTCAAAACTGCTCTAGAAGCTTAGGACCTGAAAAAATGCTAAAAATAGTAAATGCTACTATAAATAAGGAAACTGATGAAACCGACTAGAGGTATAGGTGGAATAGATGGGTGGCCACCAATATCCACCTGGATCATATGGGCAAGAAGATAAATCCTGAATAACTCCAAGAGTTAGAGGAGATCATTTTGTCTCTTCGAATGGAGAATGTTTAGCTAAGTATATTGCTTCAAGTTGCTGAGGAGGAGAAGAGGCATATGCACCTTCAGTTGTAGCATCTGCTAGAGTAACAACTTGGTGAGAGTTCCAATCGAGAAGCAACAAAAAATTCCTCCAAGATGAAGCACATTTGTGGGCATGGTCAAACACAGGATATGGACCCTATGTGGAGAATGATGCTTGCAGTTTTTTTCAGCATCTAAAATATCCTCCTTTTGTTCCTGTTGGTAAAAGTGAGTGGATTGAGTCATTTCAACTTCACCATTAGCGTCAGAAACATAAAATATGGATGGAAAATCCAAGGAGGTAATCAACATATCTAGTTCTAATTGTTCAGTTTATGTTGATAACACATCTTTTGCAACCTTTGAAAATCATACTAAAGGAATTAGAATGAATTTGTTAGCTCGGATGGGTTATGAAGAAGGATGCCTCATAATCAATTGCCAAGGTATCACTACTCCTATCGAAGTGAAGAAGTGACCTAGATATGAAGGATTGGGTTATGGTCAGGGAGAGTTTGGAGAGTGTTCTAAACTTTTTGAGGCAAAGAAATTATCAAATGATGATATGTCACACCAGATGGTAGTGATAATGGAAATTTGTCACCCAATAGAGATCAATGTTTCAAAGGAATTTTCATGTCATTTTCCAATCCTCATTGTCAAAGTTACATCCCAAGGGAAAGTTATAAGTGTCATGGGAATTTTAAAAATGTTGATAATTTTGATTATTTATGGGACATGTATCCTTGCACATTTTGTGATGCAGCTGACCATTGTGCGGTTGATCGTGAGCAACACAAAGTGATGGTTGAGAGAATAGACCAAATTCTTGAAATAAAGAATGAAGAACCTCCCTCAAGTCTGAAGACTTCCTTGTCGATGGGCAAGAGAAAGTATTCTTGTACCCTTTGTAACATGAATGGGCATGGGAATGAAAGGTGTTGGAAAATTCATTCGAAACTTCATTCCAAGAAGGACAAAGAGTTCATGCATTCCATTGCAAGGAAAGTGATAGGTGGCAAAGAGGATATTGGTGTAGTTCCTAAGGAAACCTTAAAAGCAGATAGGATGCATAAAGATAACCCATAAGCCTAGGAGATGCAAATATTGGGTAGTTTTTTTTATATAGTTTTCTTGCTTTGTAAATTGTAAATACTTGTTGTTCATTACTGTTTTGGGTATTTTGTAAAGTGAAGACAAGAATAATCACTTATTTGCAACTAGTATGTTTTATTTGACATGTCATGTTGTGTTGGCTTGTTAATGATTCCAATTGTTTGAGGACTTTTTGGGATGAACATTTGTATGTCGTCCAGTATGTCTACAGTTGCGCCATGTACTCACTGATACAAATGTTTCAAGATGAAGCTTGTTGTGAATGAAATATTTAATAAAGGTTGTAAATAAAATTACTATGTTTATGTGGACAAAGCCAAATGTGTCATTGAATAAATTCACCCAAAGTACCTTTGAGTAAAAGTGAAATTTGAGGGCAGTAAAGCAAAGTATGAATCAATGCATGGTAAGCATTGAGTTGCTTCTGATTTCCAAGATGGAAAATCAAGTTTGTCTTCATCAAAGAGGGACTTCAAGATGAATTTTGTTTGAGCCAAGAAATATGGTTTTGGAGAGAATATTTAGATTCCATCCATAGAATTTTTTGTTCCTGCATGGTTATCAGAATTGTGGCTTGATTCTTGACAGGAAGGTAAGGATTTCACCTAGAGGATAGGTGGAGTACCTTGATTGGATATTGAAGGAACCAACTAAAACATAACATAAATGATTGAGATCAGAAAATTTTATGAGATTTTTCGTCATTTTTTTGCTAGGAGAAGATAAAATTTTTGGGTCCAAAAGTTCCTAATGGGGAGGTATGATCTGGAGATCAAAATTTGGCTAAAAAGTGAAAGTACTTTTGAGGCTACTTTTTGTCTATTCTTCCTCACCTTCTTTGCCTCTTTTTGCCCAGTTTTGACACATATATACTTCCTTTTTCCTCTCTTTATTCCTAATATGGCCAAACTTCCATCAACTCTTGTTAAAGGTAAAAGGCAGTACAAGTATAATTGTTTCTACTATTCTATAGCTAGTTTAGGCATTTTAGTGACATGCTCATTTGTTAATTTACTATTATGGGTAGAATGATGGATTTCTTGTAGGACTTGTTTGATTCGCTCTTTGACTTGGAGGAAAACTATGTTCCTACAACCATCTTTCAGTTGATATGCTAGCATGCCTCAAGATAGAAGCTCCAGCTTAGCAAATTCGATGCTCCTTCCAGCACTTCGACAAATTCAAAAGATTGGTGAAGGACCAACTAGCCACTCTACGTATAATGGATTTCAGTTAACAATAATTAGATCACCCAATTTTTATGTATGTGGCTGGTGTGTAAACCAAGGTTAAGCATCAATTATAGGGGGTTGTAGTCATAATCAAGCTTGTGGTCATATAGAAGGTCAAAATTAATAATACAGCTGAGAACCTAGGTATCACATATCGCATAGTCCACAACATTTCTGCTAAGCCCATGAATACAATTTTAGTCATCCATAATTTTCACTATCTAAAGATGACTAAGTATCGGTTCTAGATTTCTAGAAACAAAGTTCATGAACATTGTGAGTTCTAGAAATCTCATGGCCTTCATTATCCTTAGGGTAATTTTTTCACTATTTCATCATTCCGTCATGCCAAGCTCAGCTCACCCATCCCAGAAGACCCATCATGGGCTCATGCCACTCATTATCACTATTTTTCACCACCTTTGGCCTGAACCCTCTATTTTTGTTTTGCCTAAACTCCTCCATTGCCTATCTAGGGTTTTTAAGGGCATTTTTCTTGGTTTCATGACCTCCATGATTAAATCATCAACAAGGCTTATATATTGATTCTCTTACACCTCCTCCTATCCTTAAAATACCTCCATGAACACTTCCCATCACTCCTATCCCTCAGAATCATCATTTTTCTACAAAACCTAGTCTATTGCCACAATTTGACACTTTTTGAGACTAGGCCTGTGTTTTGACCTTTTGGACCCCTTCCCCTCACTCAATTCTTGAAATTCAAATTTCCCCTACTCCCTAATATCTATCCCTATCCCCAAAAATTTCCCCCAGAATTTAGACAACCCTTAACTCTTTCATTCCCCTCCCTCTGCAAGGCAATCCTAAATCCTCACACCAAACCCTAATTTCCTCTTCCAACTAAGCTAGTGTTTGATATGAAAAGGAGGCACAAGAGAAAAGAATTCATTTTATAGATCATGTCAGTAAGAATAATTCTATACTAGCTCATAAACATCATGCCTCCATCATTTTCCAAGAATTCATTCCAAGAGACAAGCCATGTATCACACCTAGGGCTAGTTTTTCTTTAAATTATGTTTCTGACCAAAAAAAGATGAATTTGGAAAATGTGAGAGAGGTTTTTGTCCAGCATAGGTCTAAGAATAAAAATTTCCTTCATTTTTTACACAGGTATCATGGTTTGGGAGAAATATAAAAAATATAGGTGTCACGGGAGAAATTTTGCATTGCTAGAGTGACCTTGGGAAAATCAAGTTTTGTCATAGCTGGATTGTCCAAATAACTTTCTTGATGAATCAAAAGACAACTAGACTTAAAGAGATTTCCAATGAGCTATCATGAGCTGAATTTGGAATTGAGGAAGTCATCCAAAAGTGGTCTGCATCAACACTCTGCGTTTCTGCACCATCATTCAGAACTTTTTGACTAGTCTTGGGAGAACCAACTTTTGGCTAGGAAAATCAAATCGAAATAGGAAAAAAATTATATATTTGGAAAGTAGACTCCACAAGATTTCCAATGAGCTATCACGGAGCTCATTATAACACCAGGAAGGCCTCCAAATTCCTTCTGCAAAATGGCGCTGCGCTCTTGGCAGCACTCTGCAGATTTTTCCAAATACTTTCAAGAATCAAATTTTTTGCCTCTAAATTTTCTGCAAGCTAATACAAGGACCTCCTTCATAACATCGAACAGCTTCATAGGGTTTCAAGCTGCCTTGTAGGGTTTGAAAAAGAAGGACTGTTTTCACCACACCAGTGATACAAAAGGGCAGAGAGTATTAGCACAAAGACAAGGAGCATTGTATCTCACTTCACCAAAGGATAGTGATCAAAAGCTAAAGTTGTGTTGGCCCCCTCAACAACAGAAGTGGCCAAGAAATACACAATTTGTAAAAAATCAAAGAGACCTCCAAGAAATGATGTCCTTATCAAAGGTATATTCTGCAAAAGATAGATTAACCCTTAGTAACATTTCTGCAGGACTGTCACAAAGGGTTACCTACAGGAAGATTGAATAGGACAAACAAACCAAATGTTTTTCACAGTGATGGCCCACATGAGTACTAAGGGGATTTTTTATGTTTTCTGCTAGGGTTTCACACTTGGAGGTTTTTCATTGTTTCAAAGAGAAAAACATGACAACATATCAGTTGAAAGAAGGTAGATTTCTTCTATCAGTCTATTCCCCAAGCAAATTGGAGGCATAAAAAAACATGACTAAAATTCCAAGGTAAAAGTATCAACATGATCACACATTTGCTATATACAGGCTTTGAAGTTCATAAAAAGGAATGTGGTGAAGACAAAGAAGAGGGTGGTTTTTCATGCCAAACAAGGTGATAGTGAGAGAAGTGCAGCAAGTAGCTCAAAAAAGAAGAACAAACTAAAAATGAAGAAATCAGTAAAGAGGCATTGAAATTTGAGCACTTAAATAGATTAAAGACCAAGAAAAACTTGGATACATAACTCAAGATTTTGCATAGGCTTATCCAAACCCTTGAAGGACCTCTCCACCAAGTTTGAAGAAAATCCGGAAACTTTTTGTTTTTTTCCAAATTTTGGCCCCTAGGAGCGCATCACCCTAGGCACTATGCTCTTTTTTGGGGCATCCTCATCTGCTAAAGTTTACATTTTTGGATTTTTCATGTCACCGGTAGTCTACTCAAAAAAATTTAGGTCAATTGGAGCATTTTTTCCCCCTCAAAAGGTCAAAAAACACCTCAAAAATGACCTTTTTGCCTCCTTTTCAGGCCTGGCACTGTGCGTTGAGAAGTCATGGGAGATTGGATTTTTGAGCAAGTAAATAGCATCCATTTAGCAGAACTCAAGTATTTCTGGAAATTAGACTCTTCAAGATTTACAACGAGCCATCATGGGGCCAAATCCAATGTCGGGAAGGGGTCAAAAACTCAGCTGCAACAAACCCCATTTTCTGCTGATATGGTGTTGCGCCCCTAGACTGTCTTTTGCCAAAAAGTCAACAAAAGACACTGATTAATGAAAAAATGGTTTTTTAATGTTTTTTTTGGGAAAATCACTCCTGATTTGATTTGGGAGTTATGTTTTGATGTTTTTCATTTATTATCTTATCTCTTATGTGTCTTGGGCCTTGCATGGTCATTAAGCACATTTATGACATTTATGGCTAAATTAGGGTTTATGGAAACCTCTTAGGGTTTCCACCTCCTGATTTTCTCCATAAATAGAGCATGATGCTCTTGTATGTTTTGTTGGATGTTGATGACTTATGCTGAAGTAATACATAGTTCCTTGAAGCCTTTGATGAGAAATTGATGTCTTGGAGCTTATGCATGATCTGATTTACTTGTTGATGGAGAAGGACTGTTTGCAGGATCCATAGGCTTGGTTGATGGTGAAGTTTTCTCTTGTTAATGTTTTCTAAGTTTCTCATATGTTTTCTATCCATCTATGCTGCAGTAGGACAAAAAATTTAGACTAAGATATGCTTGTTGATGGCACATTAGATCTGTTTATTTCCTTCACTGCCTAAATTTTTTCTTCTGCTTAAGATATGTTAGGGAATTCATCTCTTGCTCTCTAAGAATTTTTTGGCTTGTCGACTTCTGGAATGATTTAGATCAGTTAGTATCAATTATGATTTATGGCTAGCCCTGCATATTGTTACCACTGACATACTCTGTTCTTGAAATCATCTTTTGAAGCAGCTTTGCCTATAGTTTGTCAAAGAAGTCTGTCTTAACCATGCTCTTTGCCTTTACTTAGCTAAATTTGTTTCAACGAACTTTCATAGCTGTAACTGTGGATGTTAGGGTTTTATCTCCTTCAATGGTTATAGTTACTTGTGCATCTTAAATGTTTTTCTTCTCTTGATGATAAAACCCATGAAAGATTAAATAAGTTTTTGTTTTTCTATGTTTTATCTGAATGTTGTCTTGGTTGATTATATGCTTTCAGTCTAAAATCAAATGGACTAGGTTTTGCTTAAGCCTTTGAATCTCTTGTTATGCTTATAAATCTTCTAACTCCCTCAGTTTACAAGTATATAAAGGATTCGGTTTCTTCCCTTTATTAGCTTGTTGTTCTCAAGTTTAATGTTCATCTCATGATCCTTCACAACCTTAAAGATCCACCAACCAAGTTAAATTTCCCTGTAAATGCTCTTGACACCATTGATGAACTCATTCATGACCTTTTTTTACTCCATTGTCCAATGACTTAACAATCTTCCTTGTTTTCTATCTAAATCTATCTGAGCATCATACCCAACCAAAAACAATCAAAATACCCTGCACTTAACATCTAGCCTAAAATCAACCCTAATCAGTAAGCAAGTTCACATCTTGGAACCTACTAGAGAGATCCCTCTCCGAATCCAGGAAGGCTAGGTCCTAGGATTCCAAAGCTTGGTTTGATGTTACCCTGTACCTTTGTATCTCAATCAATATAGAAAATTACGGGGAGCTAAAATACAAGTCATCTAGAGAGATGTAGGCCACATATTAATCTTGTTACAAATGATCAGGTCTTGGGAACGACAAAGCTTGATTAGCTAATTACCAAATAGGTCATTGATTATGTCTTCAGAATTTCTTTGGAATTTACGAGCTAAGTCACAATATTCATCAAGCCATAGGGGGTTAGGGTTATATTTATTACTTAATATAGTAGCTTGGTTAGTAGCGGTTTTAGCATTGAAGTCCCCAAGAAAAAGGATGTTGCTCAAATCATTCCCTAAAATGTGAATATTGTGTTCTAAGGTAACGAAGGGGAAATTCTTATCCAACTCATTTTTATTATAGGAGGAAGAGTTGATAAGAGAAAAGTAAAATATCATGAGAAAATTTATGTTAGCGTTAGAGTCAAAAAATTTGATCCAAATGTATTGATTAAGGGGCTCAATATTATGAAGTCGAATGTGGGAAGAAATAATATTTTTTACATAACGTGTTATACTGCCAAAGCCTCTACGAGAATATTTCGTGTTCCAGGAAGACCTAAGAATGAATCCATCAATATGAGGGACCCTAGATTTGTTATGCTCCTAGGCTTCAAATAAGAAAATAAGATCAATATCAATCAGAATCCAACTTAAAATAGGACTTTTGCGCCATGGGAAACTATGACAGTTCTAGATTATGATCCAATGAGTTCCTAATTCCTATTTATATTTTATTTTGGACTCTATCTCTAATAATAGTTTTCCTATTTCTAATTATTACCCATTTTCCTTCCTTTCTTGCCACCTCTACCTTTTGGACCTCCTTCTTTAGTTCAGTTTGATCTTCTAAAATTATACATTCATTTATAAATATCCATGGCCCTTTTAGACTTGGATATTTACTAAATATATCTAATTTTTGGTCATTGCAACTGATCTTAACACATATTAGTCTATGTTTATGCTCAAGAATCTTTCCCACCCTTTTTGTTCTGTTAGATAATCTGTTTGAATTTGTGAGTTTATTTTTAGTTGTTATTTTATTATTTCTAATGTGTCCTCGTCATTTTTATATTTTATACCAGCAATATATTTTATATATATTTTATTCGTTGTGAAGCTTAAGGTTGAATTATTATCTTTTTTTTTAATTATTTGATTGCATCTTTCATGGTGCAATTTTCTTCAGTCATTGATTGTTTTTTGTGTTCTATTTCTTGCATCTTATCTTTCATTCCTTGAATTTGAATCTCGAATGTTATCATTCTACCTTCTAATACCTTGAAACTATTATTAAACACTGTAGATAATTCGATTTTATGTTCCATAAGAATTGTAGATATTTCTCACTTATGTTCTGTTTCTCTTTATTCTCTTAGTGTTCCTAAAGACTCAATGTACTCATAAAGGCCCTATAAAGTAATCTTGCTTGGCCTCTCTGTGGTATATGTAGACTTTGAGATGTGGGGAGAATTACTCATAATTGTAATAAATATAATTTAGCAAGAATAAGAGAGTAGATAAAATAACTAGAAAGTTTGCACGACTGCAGAGAGATATATAGATGTATAGATGCTTCTTGGTCAGAGATCGCAGTTCTTCTCACCGCAGAGATCGTCATGCAAATTTCTTATGTACAGACGACCGCAGAGGATGTCGTCGTGCAAATTTCTTATGTAAAGACCACCGCAGAGGACTGGGTTTCAAATATGCGAAGTTCAAATATATACCACCACGAAGATATCAATGTAAATTTTATAGACAACCGCAGAGATCAAATTATTGCAATCGTTTGCGAAGTTCTTATGTAGAGACCATCGCAAACAACCGTAAAGATAAAATTCTTTCCATCGTCATGTGAAAGTTATTAGTAAAGTGATTCCATTAGATTAGAATAGAATGAATAAATTTAAAATTAAACAAAATCTTAAGTGGTTAAGTATATTATAGATACATGTCTTTCAGATTAATCACATTGCTATGATTTGATCGACGTTTTGAACCATCTAATATGGTTCATCCTCGGGACAAGATGAAAAACTTGAATCGATCATTATGAATAAATAGTAAGGATGCAACATTGCCCGGATATAGTCGTTGGAAAGCTAATATTTAAAATTTATTAATTAAATAAATATTTTAAATATTTAATAAATATTTTGATTCATATTAAAAGAAAATATAAAATTTTATTTAATAATAGGGGAAAATATATTATATTTATTAAGAAATATAAATAAGGGATCGAGATAAGAAAATAAATGTTAAGGGAAAAAAAGGAAATAGATCACCATAGATAGGGGGGAAATCTAGGAAAGAGGAGAAAAAAAATAAAAATAAAAATAAAAATCACCAAGATAGGGAAAAAATAAGGGAGAAAGATTAATAAAAAACTGACAGATACCTAGGGATAATAGAGAACACAACGAGGGAAAAAGAATCAAATCAAGAGAGCTAGAGTCCAACTCTTACTCAGTTTCCATCCATCATCCCTGTTGAGATTCTTAGCATGCCTTTCAATCTCAATAGCCTCCTGAAGCTTCCTATGGTGGAAGTGCTCAACCTTAGCAATGACCTTGGAGTCCTCAATGCAGACATGGTGACAATATTTTTCCACATGTTCAGCAAGAGATGATGTGTGAGAGTGATTGTGTCTAATGTATATAACATGCTCTTGAATTCTTTGTTTAATGGATCTCCTTGGTTATCCAATATAGGGAATACCACAGGAGCAAGGAATCATGTGGACACCTTTCATGTCCTTAGGGTCAACAAGTTCCTTGACAGATCCAAGAGAATTCCTAATAGTATGAAGGGGTTTGAAGAATCAGGATACATTATTCCTCCTAAGGACATGGGAAATTTTGTCCGTTGTCCCTTGGATAAACGGGAAATGAACCTTGGAAATAGGATCAACCCGAGTAGACTTTCCTTCTAACCATTTATATGCTCTTTGAAAAGCCTTAAGACCTTGCGCTCTATTGTGCTCATTATTTTCAAAGACATCAAGGAGATGCGATTTATCTGAATCCAAGTGGTTGTCATCAGATATTCTTAGAGCACGGATAGCAAAAGTGTAAAGAACGCAAAATTTCTAACCAGGAAAGTGATGGGAACCAGCATGAATATACTGCTCCGTGTGAATTTTACAAAGTAGTATCTTCATGTTGGTTCCCATCACTTTCCTGCTCATAAATTTGGTGTTCGTTTCACTCTTGCTACCTATGCTCTAATAATCTCTGATGAGAACCACTTGGAGTTAGAGAAATCCCATCCTTGATGTATCTGAAAATAATGGGTACAATAGAGTGCAAGGCCTGATCAGGGGCTCATTTTTATGCTAAAAAATAAAAGTTCTCATATTGGCTCATAAACTGAACAATCGCGTAGTGCTCGTTATTCTAAATCTAGCACACTTCATTTCACGAAAAATGGTCTTTGTATGCTCCCAAAAATGAGTTTTGTTTGCTTTGCTAAACAGGTAAAATTTAAAAAAAATGTCAGTCATATGCCCAAGCAATTTGTACTGCTAACGTGGCATGCTAACTGTGCAAGATCATTTTTTTGGCATTTTCTCTAGCGAATGGTGAGCTGCCAAGTGGCAGCATGGAACTGGTCGAAATTATGGGTGATGTGGTGAAATTTCATTTGTTAATTTTTGAACCAACTGGATGAGGACACGTGGTGCAGCCTGGGGCCTCCACGTGCCCCCCCCCTAAGGTTGAAAGGTGGTGTAAAATTTTGGGTTAAGTTCGGGTGGAGGCATCGGGGTTTGACCCCACAACCTCCCAACACACAGCGCCACGGCTTACCATCCCGCCTTCCTGATAGTTCTTAACAGTCATTGGAGCCCATATATATTTATATTAAACATTGTAATATGGCGGGGGAAGGTGGGGGCCAACCCCCGGTCTATAATACCACCATACGAGACCATCGGCGGAGCTCCAACATTAATGTGGAGTTTTAAAGATTTAAACGATGTTTATTTAACCATAATCTTCATTAAGGCGCCTAATCCAGATTCTAATTGTGGATTAGTTTAAAGCGTGGTTTTAGTGCTTAAATGTGCTTAACTATGCTAAATACCACTTAACACTAATGATGGATTAATATAGAAGACCCCCAAATTCAGCAAAGACTGCCAATTTCACTGCAATTAGCTAATTTAGGGCCTGAAATAGTTAGTAAAATGTAAATGGTCATAACTTTTGAAGTTTTCGACCAATTCAGGTGCAGAAAGAGGCTAGATGACCATTTTTGGCCATTCTGGACTGATTGGATCAGGTTACAGGAAGCAAAAGAGCATTGTAAACATGTCAGTTTGACAATTTGAGCATAATATAGAGGCCCAAGCCATGGAAGCTCGACCAAGGAGATGTAGCACAGGAGGGGTGAAATCCTTCATCAAATACATGTGTTGATGTTTTGTATGGTGATGTTCTGTACTTTATTTGTTGTTTAGCCATTTTTTTAATGTTAAATTTTTCATTAAATTGACATGAAAAACACTCATGAGACTTGATAATTTGCAAGAAAACTTGAACCCTTAAGCACACATAAGACATTGAATTCATAATATGAAAGAGTAATTAGCACATCAACACTAACATACTCCATTCAGATCATTTTTGGCATCAGAGCTCTTGGTTCTTTAGTTTTTTTTGTGTAAGAATGAATCTAATTGTTTGCACGTTTGTGTCATGCTTAAAAGTTTAAAACTCAAAATAGGAGAAGGGAAGTTGGTTGAGAGCCCTACAGTTAGGTCAAGAGGAAGAAGGGAAAGGTTTCCAAAGTCTTCAACACCATCACATCCTCAATTTGAATTTGAGTCTTCAGTGAGCATGTCTCATGAAGGAGAACCTATCATGACAAAAGATGAGAGAGCATTCAAGAAGGCATTCTTTGATATGACTAAGATGGTTAAAGTCCTCTATGATGAGAGGAATTTAAGGCTGCAAGGAGATAGTTCAAGGCCTCCAAGAGGAGATGGTTCTCCAGGAGGAGGAGGCCATGGATATGGTAAGAAGCCACCATCCACTCCACCATCATCCTCACCACCATCTTCACCTTCCTCATCATCATCTTCCACTACCACAACTCTTCCATCTGTTCATACACATACTTCAAAAGAAGCTGGTAAATCACTTTTACTTAAGCTTGATGTTAAATTTGAGATTCCAATGTATAATGGTGAAGTGAATGCAGAGAAGCTGGATAATTGGAGGTTTATTGTATAATTCAGAACCTTCAATAAGATGACATAAATATTCATTTGGCTTCCTTGAGAATGGAGGGTTCAAAACTTGTATGGTGGGAAGAAAAGACACGAGAGGAGATTAAGAAACATGGTAAGATCTCAATTTCTTGGTAAAATTTTATTGCTACCATTAAAAGGAAATTATATCCTCTAGATTACATGCAAAAATCTATTATGAGTTGGAAAAATTTTAGACAATTGAAAGGTCAAAGTGTTCAAGATTACACTCATGAATTTAGGAGAAGATCTCTTATGTTAGGAGTTGATTTTCATAGCCAAGAAACTTTGCTTAAGTACATAGGTGGTTTTCATAGTTACCTAAAGCATACCATCCTCATGTTTAATCCCACTAGTCTAGATGAAGTCTGTGTGCAAGCTACATAACTTGAGGAAAGAGGGAAAAATGTACAAGATGAGGGTAAAAATAAACCTTCAAGGGTGGTGAAAAAGGAAAGGGTTTCAAGGGTAAACAAAATAAGGATGCATCCATTAAGAAATAAGGGGAGAAAACCACATGTAATCATTGTTCCGAAGAGGGTCACGATGAAGGCCACTATTGGAAACTTCATCCAGAATTGAGGCCTAAGAAATTCAACAATAAGGGGAAACAAAAGACAACTGCTACCACACAATAGGATCTTGGATCCAACTTAGGAGATGAGACTAAAATTGCAGCCATGGTCACAAAGGGAAAATAAGACATAGCAAGTACTATTTCCTCAAATTGCAACAATAACACTCCAAATGAAGAAGTAAGAATATAGATGTTTCATGTAAGAGTGATTTAAAAACGTACAAAAATTAACACACTATTTGATAGTGGGTCTCAAGCGAACTTAATATTTGAAGACTTAGTCAAGAAGTTGAAACTCGAAACCTTACCTCATCATAAGGCATACCCATTGGGTTGGATAACCAAAGATACAAATTTACAAGTTACAAGAAAATGATTTTCCCGGTTTTCCATTACCGAAAAATTTATTGATGAAGTTGGGTTAGATGTTGTACTGCTTGACATATCTAAAATTGTTTTGGGTAGCTCGTATCTCTATGACAGGAAATAAGTCTTCTATCACCATGAGAAAAAGTACCACTTGATAAAATATGGGGTGGAATACATTGTAAGAGCTCATCGCAAAAAGCTAAACCTCTCTTTGGTTAATGTTGGGCAAATGAAAATACTAGTAAACTCAAGCAAAAAATTTGTGCTTATTATGATCAAACAAAAGAATGATAATGATTTTGAATAATTTGAAGGTTGTGATGATAGATTAAAATCTGATTTGTTTGATGTGGTAAGTCAGCATGGTGAGATGTTTCAAGAGCCAAAGGGTTTACCTCCCAAGAGGGGAATCCAACATGAGATACAGCTACAACAGTATGTTCCACTCCCTAACATTGGCATGTATTGCATGTCGATAATGGAAAGTGTAGAAATCAAGAAGAAAATCCAAGAATTGTTGAATAAAGGTATCATTCGTCCATCTGCCTCGCCATGTGGTTCACCGATTGTATTGCTACCCAAGAAGGATGTAACATGGTGCATGTGTGTGGATTTCCGAGCACTCAACAAAATCACGATAAAGAATCGTTATCCGCTCCCAAAGATTGATGATTTTTTGATCTGAATGTGGAATGACAAGATCTTTTCTAACTCTTCACAAAATGAGAATGGAAAGTGAATTAACTAAGATAGTTGTTTGTAAGTGATTTTGACTTTTTAGCTCAAAGTGTTTTTAGATATAATCCGTTAATGTTAAAGTTTAACAATTACACATCATGCATAACAATAAAACCATAAGACAATAAGGATTAGTGACGAATTTTGTCCCTCCTCTACTACGTCTCTGGGTCCGCTTCAGAAGTGTGAGATTGTTGTATTGATAAAACCAAGAGAAAAAAGAATACAATAATCTATCAGTTGAAAAGTGCCAAAAAACACTACTGATGTTGTAGAATGCAATTCTCTTGATGAGGCTTTACAGATACAGTCTCTTTTCTTTGATGGGTTTTTAATCGACCAAGAAAATATGATGATGAAGTGCACGCTCTAACTGATGGACTGAAGCATATGGACCCTTAGAACAATGGTAGTTGAACTGAGTTTTTGAATATTGAAGTGGATCTCGTTGTTCTACAATGAACTTCAGTTCTGTATCTAATTAGGAAAAAGAGCTCTCATAATCCACAATATACCTGAAAAACCAAAAACTCTCTCTGCCAATTATTCTAGTGCTTCTTCAAAAAAATCACTTCTTCTTAACTTATCGAGAACTCTCTCCTTTCTCTCCTCATGAGCCTTACAAAACCTTTTTTATAAGATGAGGGAAAATAAATGGCATTAAACCACTATCTTTATCTTCATATCTTGAAGATTTATTGGTTTTAATGTAGACTCCATTTTTAACATTTATTTAATGAATCATTGCCCTTTCCAAGCCTCTTATCCCATCTTGGATTTCTTCGAAATTATCTACAACATTAATCAAATATAGGTTGATCTCAGTCTTCTTGACACCTAGGGTCTTAGGATAAGGTGTTCATTTAAAACAATGCCATATTTCATGTGATGAATGTGACCATCTTGGTCTCTTTCTAATTTTGACAAGATTCTGCTTGACGACTTGAGTTGATGAACCATTGCTCATAAGATCATCTTGGTCGATACAATTTTGACACACCTGGTTATTACAAAATCGATGACTAATAACTTGAAAATGACCATCTTGTTCATTTTGTAATTTCGATACAAAACTTCAGAATCCAAATTGGATCACACCTTCCCATAAAAAGAACTTTTGGTTCTCCAAAATTTTATTACAATGCATTGAAGAAAAATAACTCTAGATCCTAGTTATAGACTTATCTAGATCTAGAAAATTTTTACAGACTCAATTTAGACATATGGCATAAAGTCTGCCCAGTTCCATTTGGCAATTGAATGTGTTAGCCCCCTATGAATTTCTTGACAAACAAGCAGGGGGCTGATTTGTCTTTTTGAGCCTTCAAAGAATGCATTTCCGCTGAAAACACATCATCCTTGAAGCCTTTTCACGTTCCCCGCCGTTTGATTATTTCCCTCTGTTGTTCTCAAGTCAATGAGCCTCACTGATTATGAAAAATTGTGCTCCAAAGGCCCTTATTCGCCCCTTGTTCCCCTGCAGTTTTCTCCATGTCATCCCTCTTTTCCCTGTGTCAAAATCCCCCTTAAACCCCCCAAGTCACCTTCATTCCCCTCTCAAAATCTTTAAAAACCCTCATTCCCTCTATCGTAACCTTTCCCCGGCCTTAATCTTCATTAAAAATGGTCCAAAACACCATATACTTCATATATATGGGCCTGGCCCCCTTCGGCCAAGCCCCTGTACCTTTTCCCCCACATGACCCAGCGCCGAGACCAGGCGCCAGGGTGAAAGGCGCTTATCCTAATGAATATCGGGGGCATTTTGAGCCGTCGATCTATAGAGATCGGACGGTCTTCGCAGGCCCCACAACGCCCTTCGTTCACCCCTTTCATAGCTCGATCACGTCTCCGCCGTCCTCTAACCCACATATCAACGGTCCGTATCGCACCCGGCTCGGTGGTCCCCGCAGCCACGCCAATTCCGAAAACCATTGGTTTCCATCGCACTGCCTTTGAGAGGCGGGTAGTTTATTTCATTTCGCAGCAATTACACTTATCACTCGACACGTGGCTGTGAGCACTGTTCCAAAACTACCCCCCATCGTGCATTAAAGTTCAGCATTTGACCCGACGCGATATTGTCATCCACCGTCCGATCTGCGATCGTCCATCCAACGGTCATTGCTCTGCGAAGTTGCACAGGATTTAATTTGAGGCAATCGTACCCCTGGCCCACTGTACATCGCCCTCCTATGCATTTTAAACCGACGATATTCTCCAGAGATCGGACGGTCCAGATTTGGTTACCCCCGTTGTTCACTGTCCCACCACGTCGCCACTCCACGTGTTTCCATCGTATATTCACCCATCCCTTTATTTATATTCCGTTCTAAGGTTAAATGTCAAAGGCCCACGTTCAAATTTCTCTGCATTCCGCCAACCTTCACCAAAGCATTTCTCCACCATTCCTCTACATTTTTTCGCCATTTCTCCGCAGTCCCACTATCATCCTCGCAGTCATCCCCATCATTTGACCCCATGCATGGTTTTCTTAACAGTTCTCGTGTTTTGCAGGGTTATAGAGAGGCGGAAAATGCCATGATTCGTATGTACTATTGTAATGGCGCGTTGCACAGAGGAAGTTTAATTTGGAGCTTGGATCTTAATAGCCACAGACTATTTCACTAAATGGATAGAGGCCATACCTACTAGGAATGCCATAGATTCAGTCATCATTAGGTTCCTAGAAGACCACGTCCTGTCTCGGTTTGGTTGTCCAAGGAAAATAATCACTGATAATGCTGCTACTTTTGGATCCAAGAAAATGGTTGATTTTTGTCACAGGTATCAAATAGCACTCAGTCATTCAACTGCCTATTACCCTCAAGGTAATGGATTAGCTGAATCGTCAAACAAAAGCCTGGTGAATATCATCAAAAAGCTGCTGGAAGAGAATAAGAAGTTATGGCATAAGAAATTGGTGCATGCTTTGTGGGCTGACAGGCTTACCACAAAGAAGTCCATTGGCATGTCACCATATCAGCTTGTCTACGGAACAGAAGCAGTTTTTCCTACCAGCCTTGGGGTACCAGTGATTAAGCTTGTCTAAGAGATCCAGACAGAATAAGACAACATGATAAGAAGTATAAATCAAACAATTCATCTCCAGCAAACAAGGGAAGAGGTCTATAACAGAGCTGTGAAAGTTCAGGAAAATATAAAGAAGTTATTTGACAAGAGAGCCAAAGCTTCTGATTTCAAAATCAGAGATAAAGTTTTGAAGTGGGACTCAAGGAGAGAGGACAAAGGAAAGCACGGCAAGTTTGATAGTTTGTGGCAAGGTCCATACATCATCTAGGTCATTGTAGGCCCGAATGCGTTTTTTCTACAAGAACTTGATGGTACAGAGCTATTTGGGGGTCCTGTCAATGGCAGGATGCTCAAACACTACTTCTGCTGATTTTCACTTTCCAATTTACATTTCCATTGTACATACCATTGCAGTGTGTTGTTTTCAAAAAAGGGGAAAATGTTTAAAAAAAAAAAAAAAAACAAAGAAACAGGAGAGGTTCAGACATGCTCAAAACATGAACCTCTGAAGCGCAAATATTGGCTCTAATATGATCAAAACCTGAGCCAAAGAAGCATAACAGCCGGTCCTAACATGCTCAAAATCTGGACCAGCAAAGAGGAAAGAAGAATCAGCTCTAACATGCCCAAAATCAGAGCTGAAATGAAGAAAAGAAAGTGACTCTAACAAGCTCAAAACTTGAGTCACAAAGAAAATAAGGATGCTCCAAGTTTCAGATTTCAAGCCTTCAAGATTTTGTTTTCAATTTTCAGCAATTTTCTGTCCATGTGCAACTGTCTTTATGCCTTGGACCCACAACAAACTAGACTGTCTAATCCTAGTTTGACTATTTTTAAATTTCTGTTGTAGAATGTAGAGAAGAAATCTGTTGGACAGTTTAATCCCAACAGATATTAGATTAGGTAGAGAAGCATATGAGCCCAACAATCTAATCTGGTCTCATGGAGAAATAAGTGTAGAATTAGAATAGGTTTATTTTCTTGTTTATAAAAATAAATAAATAAAATGTAAAGGGTCTGCTAGTTCAAATGCACCCTGGGAGAAAAAATGCTAGGATTGTAGGAAGGGTAGGCAGATGGTTGGGAAATGTTTCTGCTAATTGATGTCTTCACCATTGTGGTAGCTGATCCAAGAGAGAAAATGAATGGGTCAAGGTACAAGGCATCTGGCCTACTACAAAGATCACTTCTGAATTCTTGACTCCTTCAGTAAGAAGCCATCCCCATGTGGAGCCACTGTTAGCCCCCTATGAATTTCTTGACAAACAAGCAGGGGGCTCATTTGTCTTTTTGAGCCTTCAAAGAATGCATTTCCCCTGAAAACACATCATCCTTGAAGCCTTTTCACGCTCCCCGCCCTTTGATTATTTCCCTCTGTTATTCTCAAGTCAATGAGCCTCACTGATTATGACAAATTGTGCTCCAAAGGCCCTTATTCGCCCCTTGTTCCCTTGCAGTTTTCTCCATGTCATCCCTCTTTTCCCTGTGTAAAAATCCCCCTTAAACCCCCCAAGTCACCTTCATTCCCCTCTCAAAATCATTAAAAACCCTCATTCCCTCTATCATAACCTTTCCCTGGCCTTAATCTTCATTAAAAATGGTCCAAAACACCATATACTTCATATATATGGGCCTAGCCCCCTTCGGCCAAGCCCCTGTACCTTTTACCCCACATGACCCAGCCCCGAGACCGGGCGCCAGGGCGGAAGGCACTTATCCTAATGAATATCGGGGGCATTTTGAGGCGTCGATCTATACAGATCGGACGATTGTCGCAGGCCCCACAACGCCCTTCGTTCACCCCTTTCACAGCTCGATCGCGTCTTCGCCGTCTGCTAACCCACATATCAACGGTTCGTATCGCACCCGCCTCGGTGGTCCCCGCAGCCACGCCCGTTCCGAAAACCACCGGTTTCCATTGCACCGCCTTTGAGAGGCGGGCATTTTATTTCATTTCACAGCGATTCCACTTATCACTCGACACGTGGCTGCGAGCACTGTTCCAAAACCGGCCCCCCCCATCGCGCATTAAAGTTCAGCATTTGACTCGGCGTGATATCGTCATCCACCGTCCGATCTGCGATCGTCCATCCAACGGTCATTGCTCCGCGAAGTTGCACGGGATTTAATCCAAGGCAATCGTACCCCTGGCCCATTGTCCATCACCCTCCGATGCATTTTAAACCGACGATCTCCTCCCGAGATCGGACAGTCCAGATTTGGTTACCCCTGCTGTTGATTGATCCCGCCACGTCGCCACTCCACATGTTTCCATCGTATATTCACCCATCCCTTTATTTATATTTTGTTCTAAGGTTAAATGTCAAAGGCTCACGTTCAAATTTCTCTGCATTCCGCCAACCTTAACCAGAGCATTTCTCCACCATTCCTCTGCATTTTTTCGCCATTTCTCCATAGTCCCACTGTCATCCTTGCATTCATCCACATCATCCGACCCCATGCATGGTTTTCTTAACAGTTTTCGTATTTTGCAGGGTTACAGAGAGGCAGGAAACGCCATGATTCGTATGTACTATTGTAATGGCACGTTGCACAGAGGAAGTTTAATTTGGAGCCTGGTACTACACGAAAATGTTCGGGAGGTAGCAACAGCATAAATATTATCAAAGGACAGTTCAATCTCTGCGAAAACCTCTCCGGTGCCATTAAAAGCGCGGTTTTCACTGACGGAGACAGAAATGGAGCAGCAGAGATTTTAAGGCACGGAACTGAAGATCCTTGAGCCTTAACCCATGTATTTAAAGGCAGAGTACCAGATTGAAGACATCATGGATCACATAGAGGGTACACAATGCATAAATTAATGTATATCAGCAGGATTTCTACATCAGCAAAACGTTCTTCCATAAAAGGACGAAGTGCCCATACAACTTTCATTCTATGCCGTGTTCCAGAGAAGATTTTTTCCCTGAAAACAGCCCTATGTGATCAGAAGCATTTGTTTCACAGGGATGCAGGCCCTAGCGTCATTATTTTATCTTTTGTTCAATTCACCAGAGTACCACAGAGTACTGCAACCAAAGTACATCAGAGACATACCTGGAGTAAATGGAAGTCTGACGAAGACTACCTCTTCATCCAAAGAATACCAGAGATAAATGAACCAAATTTAAACAGAATGGGCTTCGGCTCTCTTTCTTTTTTGAGTTTAATGCTTCATTTAGTTTTTCACCTACCTCCTCTGCTCTCTTCAGCTATAAAATTCATGAGAAAATATTGTAAAGGTTGTTGATCGGTTATCAGAGAATTGCAAGTTGTTGCTTTGAGATATAGTCTCTGTGTGAAGTTGTAAGATAGGCTGAGGAAGATGTATGCAGGCTGAATGTTCAAGCTGTTGGAAATGTTGTACATGATTGGTGTTGGTCTTTAATATGACAAGCACATTTGTTTGGATCCTGATTTAAAGCAGCTGGTGATGTTTTTCTATCTCTGTGTTTTATTTCATTTCGCTAATTTTCTTCTGGCACGCATCAGAAATCTGGCATAGGATTTACCCTTGATAGGTACCCTATGTCTCTGATCTCCCTGCCTTTAATGTTTTTCTGCCTTTTGTGTTATCTAAGGATAGATTTCAATTAATTTAACCGGTGTAGTGGATGTCGTTGCCTGCTAGCTGATGTATGAATTAATGAATTTTTTCTTAGATGTTCTTGTTAGGACTTAATTGAATGAATTGGGAACACTGGGAGGTCTAGAACCATGTCTCTGTCTCACTAGGACCCAGTTAATTAAACCTTTCCAAGATCCCTCAAGATGGAGGCCAAAGCACTGAGAGTTCAAAGTCTCTCTCTGATCTCAGGTCTTTAACTTTGTGCTCTAAACCTTTATTTTTACCTCCCCCCTTACCATTTCATGCCAATCAATCATCTTTAAGATCCAAATGCTTTAGATGACTAGCCCAACTGAAAGCCTGCATGTTGAATAGCAAGTAAACCCTTTCCTGACTCCATTGCCCAATGATCTTGAATGTTCTCTGAATTATCTCTCTTTGCCTAAAATCCTCTCTGCTCAGCCTTGTCTCATACCAAACCTTCCTTCCTGATTCCCAACAACAAAACCAAACCAAATCAAACAAACAAACCATGTGCCTATAACTAGCCTAATATATTAACATTTGAAGCTTCAAAGACATATACCTTTGACAATCATAGAGAGATCCCTCTCTGGACTCAGGAGGGCTAGATCCTGAAGTCTGAAGTGGTTCTGAGGTTATCTCATCTTTTGGTCTTGCCAATCTGGCCAAAACATGGGAACCCCAACAGAATGTTCCCCAACAGGTGAATTGGATGTCTCTTGTGTTGCTGATATCAATGTTGTTTCTTGTGGCAGGATTGGACAATTTCTTTTAGCATGCCCCGACAGTTTGCAATGTCGAAAAATTCTCTCCTTAGAATTTGTACTTATTTCCTTTGATTTTTCTTATTGTTGTTCCTCTTTAGCAAATTCATTGATAGATTGAAGCGAGATTTTACTTGAACGCTTCTTCACTTGAAGAGTCTCATCATCTTCTTGCGGTTGGCTTTTGGTAGCTCCAACTTTCTTGTTGTAGTCTCTATGAATCCAGAAATGTTCTACACAATGTCAAGAACTTCTACATAATGTGCATGGATATATTCTTTTAACATTTTCTACAACCCAATTCTGATAAAAGAAATCACTTCCAGAATCACTACTAGAGGATTGTTTTTGCTTACCCTTTTTGTCTTGGAGCTTCTTTGGCATAAGCTCAGGATGCAAAGACCAACATTGACTCGAAATGTGGCCCATCTTTTCACAATAGTCGCACTTCATTATACCTTAACCTATACCTTGATACTTAGGCCTTTCTTGTACATCTATTTGTAAAAGTATCCCTTGACCATTCTTTTCAAGGCCTTCTCCTTCCTCGTATCCCATGACCTTCATCATTGACAAACCTTTTCTTTTAGAAAATGAAATTGGCTTCTGGATAGAAACTTCCTCGGAGTCTGAATCACTTTTTGGTGATATCGGTATGTTGGGAGTTTCCTCAACATGTGAGGAAAAGGTTCCAATGGCCTCTCTTGATGATTTTGGCGATGATGAAAGAGAAGAACTATCTTCATCCTCCTGACGAAGAGATAGTGTTGGCTTCTTTCCATTAGAAGTTGTATCTTATATTAGAGGGTTGTTTCCTCTTTTGTTATTTCTCAAGACTTCAAGTTCAGACTGCAATATTTGCTTGTCACTTTCCAGTGCTTGCACCATCCTTCGTAATGCAGTATTCTCTTGCTGAAATTGTTGATTGAACTTCTCGAGTTCTTTCAACCAAAGTTGTTGTCTTGAGTTCTTGCCCATTTTGTACCTGAAAAAGAGCTAGTATGCTCTGATACCAAAATATGATATGAATGTGGAATGACAAGATCTTTTCTAACTCTTTACAAAATGAGAATGGAAAGTGAATTAACTAAGACAGTTTTTTGTGAGTGATTTTAACTGCTTAGCTCAAAGTGTTTTTAGTTATAATCTGTTAATGTTAAAGTTTAACAATTACGCATCATGCATAACAATAAAACCATAAGAAAATAAATATTAGTGACGGAGTTCATCCCTCCTGGACTACGTCTCTGGGTCTGCTTCAGAAGTGTATGAATGCTGTATTGATAAAACCAAGAGAAAAAGGAATACAATGATCTATCAGTTGACAAGTGCCAAACATCACTACTGATGTTGTAAAATGCAATTATCCTGATGAGGCTTTACAAATACAATCTCTTTTCTTTGATGGGTCTTTAATCGACCAAGAAAATATTATGATGAAGTGCATGCTCTAATTGATGGACTGAAGCATATGGACCTTTAGAACGATGGTAGATGAACTGAGTTTTTGAAGATTCAAGTGGATATCGTTGTTCTACAACAAACTTCAGTTCTGTATCTAAGCAGGAAAAAGAGCTCTCATACTCCACAATATACCTGCAAAACCAAAAACTCTCTCTACCAAGTGTTCTAGTGCTTCTTCAAAGAAAGCACTTCTTCTTAACTTCTCGAGAACTCTCTCCTTTCTCTCCTCATGAGCCTTACAAAACATTTTTTATAATATGAGGGCAAATAAATGGCATTAAACCACTATCTTTATCTTCATATCTCGAAGATTTATTGGTTTTAATGTAGACTCCATTTTTAAAATTTATTTAATGAATCATTACCCTTTCCAAGGCTCTTATCCCATCATGGATTTCTTCAAAATTATCCACAAAATTAATCATATATAGGTTGATCTCGGTCTTCTTGACACCTAGGGTCTTAAGATAAGGTGTTCATTTAAAACAGCACCATATTTCATGCATTAAAACCCATTTTAGACTTTAGGATATAACTTATCTATTGGTGGTCTGCCTAACAGTGTGGAGTCGAACCATCGGCATGTGATTAGTCAGATTTGTTGGCGACTAACCCTGCGGTTTTGGATCCGGCGATTGACTCTGACATTTACTGTAACATCTGCATGTGACAACAAATTTGACTAGCGTTCATGGTTTTAAAACCCGACGGTAAAGTTGTGGCTTATCCCTTAACCTCCGCCTTGTTCACATGCGACTCCTTGACAATCGGCTTGAGCTGGTGGATACCATTGTGGTAGCATTTTTCTCTATGGTAAAATCTGTTCACATGGTTTTCCAACAGTCACCATATATGGTTTCGGGCTGACGTCTTTCCAACTCTGTTCACATGATTCCCAAATTTTTTTGCCTGATCACATGGAACTATGACGTGGTCTTCTTGATGCGGTTATAATGTTATTCAAACTGCGAGATTTACAACGTTTTCAAACTTGACATAATTCCGCTGCGGTTAAACTTTGTCACATGAAAATGGTTCTTCCGATACGGTTTAAGAAACTATTTGAACATTACATTTATTTTGTAATGTTTTTACATTGTTTGCCGAGGGTTTTACATTGTAGTCCTAAGTTTTATTAACAAGCCCGGAAGTGGGTTTATTGCATAGTTTTTATTACCATGCACCTACACTTAAGACTTTAGCGCTAGGTTTTAGGATTAGTCCTTTCACCTTAGGATTTCACCTTAGGTTTACAATTAGGACTTAGACTTAGGAATCACCATTTACATCTTCATTGCACAGCAACATCAATACCATAGTCACTTAGGCAAATGTTTTTAAGACTAACATTTTTGCCTAACACTAACATTTTAGCTGACTTAGACTTATAGTGCTAATGCTTAGACTTAGGATTGTGTTTCCTTAAGTCTTTACATGAACTTAGCACTTTACAATCATGACTAATGCTCTTTACTGTTTCAATGTCATAGATCAACATAATGACGACTTTTTATTATGACAACATTTTGACTTTAATTAGAGAAAAACATTGATGAATGTTGTCGAAGTCACTGATGCTGATGTCAAAGTTGACGACAAACTTGTTGAACTTGAATTTCCTGCTCATAGAAATAATGTTGAATGTGACCATCTTGGTTGCTTTCCAATTTTGACAAGATTCTGCTTGATGACTTGAGTCGATGAACCTTGCTCATAAGACCATCTTGGTCGATACAATTTCGACACACCTGTTTATTACAAAATCGATGACTAATTACTCGAAAATGACCATCTTGGTCATTTTGTAATTTCGATACAAAACTTCAGAATCCAAATTGGATCATTGCTTGATCAATTGAGGTATGCAAAGTATTTCACTAAGTTAGATTTAAGAAGTGGTTATCGTAAAATTAGAATAGTTGAAGAGGACATATGGAAGACCACATTTAAAACTAAACAAGGATTGTTTGAGTGGCTTGTTATGCCTTTTGGTATTTGTAATGCTCCAACTACTTTCATGAGAGTTATGAATGATGTATTAGGACCATTTCTAGATGATTTTGTCATTTTCTACTTAGATGATATTTTGATATTTAGAAAATCATGAGAAGAACATGTCATGCATGTGAACAAGGTGCTTGATGTCTTGAGAAAAGAACAATAGTTTTTAAAGATGTCGAAATGTGAATTTTGTAAAAATTCTTTAGTGTATTTTGGACATATTGTTGGAGGAGGTGAGCTAAAGATAGACCTCTCTAACGTTGAGTTCATTGTGAATTGGCCTACACCTAAGTCAGTCACGGAGGTAAGAATTTTTCTAGGAGCAACACAGTATTGGAGGAAGTTCATTACTAATTTTTCCTCTATTGCAGCTCTGTTACATTAATTGACAAGTGTTAATAAAGTCTTCCAGTGGGGAGGAAATAAACAAAAATCATTTGATTCTTTTAAGAAGAAGATCAGTTCAACCCCAATATTAGCATTTATGGACTTGAGATAGCCCTTTAAGATTCAGACAGATGCAAGTGACTATGCCATGGGCACAGTCCTCTTACAACATGGTAAGCCTATTTCATTCCATTTAGAAATGTTTAATGGTGAAGTGATAAATTATCCTACATATGATAAGGAGATATATGTGTTGGTACAAAGTGTGAATAAATGGAAAAAATATTTTATGGGAAAGGAAACCATCATTCACACCGATAACCAACCATTGCAATACTTGCAATCACAAACTAAATTGCAGTGGTCAAGGCACTTTCGATGAATGGGATTCTTGCAGCAATTCCACTTGGTCATCACGTATAAGAAAGGTATATACAACAAGGTTGTTGGTATTATTTCTAGGCCTATTATTAATTCAAATACTTTACTCAAGAATACTTTTGTTTTACATGAAAGTTACATTGAACAATATGCATTTGACAATGAATTTCAAGATGTTTATGCAAACTTGAGTCAAGGTTGCCAAGTTGAGGAATTAGATTATCATGTTCATAATAACTTGTTGTATCATTTGGGCAAGCTTTGTATTCCACAGGGTGAGAGAGTGAATTTCATAAGGGAATCACACACTTCTCTTATTGCGGGACATTTTGGTGTAAGACAAACAATGGAAAATCTTCAGAGGTATTGCTATCGGCCTTGTATGCTTGAAAGTGTGTCACGTTTTATTGAAGGTTGTTCTTTATGTGCAGTCAGTAAGCCTAGTAATAGGAAGTTAGGATTTTACACACCACTCTCAGTTCCTTCATGTCCATGGAAGAGTATCTCTATGGATTTTGTAGGAGGTCTTCCTTTGTCGAAAAGAGGTCATGATTATTTGTATGTAGTTGTGGTTAGGTTCAGCAAAATGTCTATTTTTATTCCACGAAAAAATAAAATTACAGCTAAACAAACAACTTGTCTTTTCTTTCAAAATGTTTAGATTCATTTTGGGTTTCCTACATCTATTGTAAGTGATCGAGATTCTCGATTTTTTGGGAATTTTTGGTCAAGTTAGTGGGACTTGATGGACACTAAGTTGAAGAAGAGTACAACCTTTCATCCAAAAATAGATGGGAAAACTGAGGTGGTTAATAGAACAACAATTCATCTTCTTAGAGGATATTACAGCAAACATCCTAAGTTGTGGGATGAACAGTTACATTACATTCAGCATTCTTAGAACCATGCAAAACATTCTTCTACTCAAACATCACAATTTGAGGCATGTCTTGGTTACTTGCCAAAGTCACCATTGAAATTCATCTTTGGGAAATATGTATCTATCGATGGACATAGCGACATAGATAAAGAAAATAAATTCATAGAGAAAATTCATTTGATTCATCAAACAATGCAAGAGAAACTAGAGAAAAGTCAAGGCAAGTACAAAGCGAGGCATGAAAAACATCGCATGGATCATAAATTTCAAGTTGGTGATGAAGTTTGGCTTCACATTAGCAAGGAAAGGCTTCAAGGAGAAGGTAAAAGGTTGAAACCAATCCGTTATGGTCCTTTCAAAATTCTAGAAAATATTGGTAATAATGCCTTCAAGCTTGATTTTCCTTCATATATGCAATTTATTTAGTTGTTAATGTTGGAATTTTGAGATTGTATGATCCCCCTTTAATTGAAGATCAAGGAGAGAATTTTCAGCTTCCATCTATTGAATATTTTTATCCAGATTTATTTTTTGAGCTACAGAAAGACACCATACTGAAAGAGAGGACAAGTACATCGACAAGAGTAAGTGTCGACTATCTTCGAGTGGGGATTAAAGCAAAAAATCCTTCAAAGGCCAAATGGATTGAAAGTGGGAAGGAGAGGGAACTGTATCCTCACCTGTTCAGCGACTGAATATGATTTTTTGGGGTCAAAAAATATTCCAGTGGGGAGGAATTATCAGGGGCTCAGTTTTATGCTCTAAAATAAAAGTTCTCAAATTGGCTCGAAAACTGAACGACCATGTAGTGCTCGTCGTTCTGAATTTGACGCACTTTGTTTCATGAAAAATGGTCTTTGTATGCTCCCAGAAACAAGTTCTGTTCGCTTTGCTAAACATGCAAAATTTAAAAAAAAAATGATAGTAAGATGCCTAGTCAACTGTTTATATTGCCGACGTGGCATGCTGGCTGTGCAGGGTCATTTTTTTGGCATTTTCTCCGACTAATGGTGAGCTTCCAAGTGGCACTAGTCGAAATTTCATTGGTTAATTCTGGGTGATGTGGTGAAATTTCATTAGTTAATTTTCAGGCCAATCGGGTGAGGACACGTGGTGCAGCCTAGGGTCGCCACGTGCCCCCCCCAAGGTTGAAAGGTGGTCTAAAATTTTTGGGTTAAGTCCGAGTGGAGCTGTTGGGTTCGACCTTGCGACCTCCCACCACATAGCGCCACGGCTTACCGTCCCACCTGCTCGATAGTTCTT
Source organism: Pinus albicaulis (assembly GCA_034641835.2). Taxonomy (NCBI): domain Eukaryota; kingdom Viridiplantae; phylum Streptophyta; class Pinopsida; order Pinales; family Pinaceae; genus Pinus; species Pinus albicaulis. The sequence goes on from CM076581.1 coordinate 778,828,800, forward strand.
AACAGTCATTGGAGCCCATATATATTTATATTAAACATTAGAATATGGCTGGGGAAGGTGGGGGCAAGCCCCCAGTCCATAGGACCACCATTCGAGACCATCGATGGAGCTCCAACGTTAATGCAGAGTTTTAAATATTTAAACCATGTTTATTTAACAATAATCTTGATTAAGGTGCCTAATCCATATTATAATTGTGGATTAGTTTAAAGTGCGGGTTTAGCCCCTAACTAAGCTTAATTGGCGCTAACTACCACTTAAACACTAATTACAGATTAATATATCGTACCCCCATATTTGGCGGAGACTGCTAGTTTAGTTGCAATTAGCTAATTTAGGGCCTGAAATAATGGGGGAAATGTAAATGGTCATAAATTTTGAATTTTTCGACCAATTTGGGTGCATAAAGAGGCTAAATGACCATTTTTAGTCATTCTGGACTTATTGGAGCAAGTTACAGGAGAAAAAGAGCATTATAAATAGGTCAATTTGACAATTTGAGCATAATATAGAGGACCAAGCCATGGAAGCTGGACCAAGGAGATGTAACCCAGAAGAGGTGAACTCCTTCATCAAATATATGTGTTGATGTTTTGTATAGTGATGTTATATACTTTATTTTTTGTTGTTTAGCCATTGTTTTAATGTTAAATTGTTCATTAAATTGACATGAAAAACACTCATGAGACTTGATAATTTGCAAGAAAACTTGAACCCTTAAGCACACATAAGACATTGAATTCATAATCTGAAAGATTAATTAACACATCAACACTAATATACTCCATTCAGATCAAGGCCTTAAGGCTTTTCAAAGAGGATATAAAGGGTTAGAAGGAAAATATACTCGGGTTGATCCTATTTCCAAGGTTCATCTCCCGTTTATCCAAGGGACAACAGACAAAATTTCCCATGTCCTTAGGAGGAATAATGTCTCCTCATCCTTCAAACTCCTTCGTACTATTAGGAATTTTATCAGATCTGTCAAGGACCCTGTTGACACTAAGGACATGAAATATATCTACATGATTCCTTGCTCCTATGGTATTCCCTATATTGGACAAACAGGGAGATCAATTAAAGAGAGAATTCAAGAGAATGCTATGGACATTAGACACAATCATTCTCGCACATTAGCTCTTGCTAAACATGCAGAAAAATCATGTCACCATGTCTGCATTGAGGACTCCAAGGTCATTGCTAAGGTCGACCACTTCCACCATAGGAAGCTTCAGGAGGCTATTGAGATTGAAAGGCATCCTAAGAATCTCAACAGAGATGATGGATGGAAACTTGAGTAAGAGCTGGACTCCAGCTCTCTTGATTTGATTTATTTTTCCGTCGTCGTGTTCTTTGTTTTCCCTAGGTCTCTGTAAGTTTTTTCTTAATCTTTCTTCCTTCTTTTTCTTACCCTTATTTATTTTCTCCCTGTCTTGGTGATTTTTATTTTTTTATTTTTTCTCCTTTTTCCTAAAATTTTCCCCTCCCTGTGGTTATCTCTTTCCTTTTTTTTTCCCTTAACATTTATTTTCTTATCTCGATCCCTTATTTATATTTCTTAATAAATATAATATATTTTTTCCTATTATTAAATATATTTTTTTCTTTTAATATTAATCAAAATGTTTATTAAAATATCTATTTAATTAATAATTTTTAAATAATTAAAAATATTTTATTTTATCATCTGATTTTTTTTAATAGTTATTAAATATTTAAATAATCTTCTTAACAACTAATTAACTAACTAACTCAACAACATTTAGCTTTCCAACAGCTAGTTTTTAACGGCTATATCCAGGCAATGTTGCATCCTTACTATTTATTCATAATGATCAATTCAGCTTTTTCATCTTGTCTTGAGAATGAACCACATTAGATGGTTCGAAAGTCGACCAAATCATAGCAATGTGCTTAATCCGAAAGACATCTATCTACTTTATAGATCACAAAAGTCTTAAATCTAATATAATTAAGTATATATAAAATGAGTTTCAATACTTTTACTTAAAATTAATTATTTAAACATTTAATATAATTTTATTATTAAATAAAATTTATTATTTTTATTATTAATTAAAATTCAAATCAAACTATTTATATTTTATTAAGGAAACAAAATTAAATTCAAATTAATTATTTATAATTTTAATAAGGGAAAGACAGGCATTTGCACTTTTTTTTTAAGGTATTATGCATCTTAAATGTAAAGGTGAGAGGTTTAGCTTGGGCCGCATAATTGTAGAGTTTTTCAAAGCTTATGCATTTAAAGGAGAGAAGCTTATCTCATCCACACTAACAAAGACCCTTTAATAATCATTTAATCATTGAGCCGAAAGGCTCATTCTACAATCCAATATGAGGGAGATGTTAAGTATGTCACGTCCTCAAAAAATAATAAAAATAATTTAAACAATTAAAAATCTATTAACCCAACAATTAAGTGTTGATATAATAATTGAGCCAAAAGGCTCATTGAGCCGAAAGGCTCATTCTACGGCTCATTGAGCCGAAAGGCTCATTCTACAATCCAATATGAGGGAGATGTTAAGTATGTCACGTCCTCAAAAAATAATAAAAATAATTTAAACAATTAAAAATCTATTAACCCAACAATTAAGTGTTGATATTATAATTGAGCCAAAAGACTCATTCTAGAATCCAGTACAAGGGAGATGTGTAAGTATGTCACGTCCTCAAAAAATAATAAAAATAATTTAAACAATTAAAAATCTATTAACACAACAATTAAGGGTTGATATTATAATTTTATACAACTTTATAGAAATAAAATATATATAGAACTTAAAGAAAGTGTTTGAATATCCATATTAACTAATATATTTCAGCATGGATTTTCTCTCTCTACAGAAAGTGTGTATATATATATGTGTGTGTGTGTTAACCTTAGCTTGAAAGGAAAACTTAATTGAAGGTAATGTAGAGTAGTTACTTTTTAATAAGACGAAAATGTGTGACTAATTCAATTTTTAATATAAAATATTAATAATGATAAAATATAAAATTATACAATTTAAACAATGAAAAATTACCACATAAAACTATATTAATCACAAATTTACGAAGCAGTAAAATGTATTAATTGACATGTAATTTAAAAAAAAAGTTTGATATTGGATCTCTCAAGGCCCTTGGTAGATATGTGGTTAAACTGCATCTATATTGTTTCTACATCCCAGTGTGAATGCTACATTAAGTATGTTGATTCCTCGTAAAATAAAAATAAAATATTCTCTAAATAGAAAAACAATGTCGGCTATAATAAAAATGAAAAAAAACATATATGCGATGCATTTTTAATTAGTTGTCCATATGACCTAATATCATGTAGAGTAATTAGAAGTAAAAAAAAAATATGTGAGTAAGATGTTTAAACCTTATGTTTTTAAAAAATATTTTAATAAGTGATATCAACTTTATATAAATCTATATATAGAAAAAAATGTTAAAAGAAAATATTTTAATGTATGATAGAATCAAATATCCAATGTGAGTTATGAATAAAATAATTTAATTTGAATTAATATAAAATGTTTCAATACACATGTTATGTAATCTCTATAACAATCAAAATTGAAATTTAAACAATAACAAATTTTTGTATTCTAAAATAAGTTTGCAACAAAAGGAATTTGATCCCTTTCGGCTCATGTTAGATCCATGTTTTAGATGGATCTATGCTAGTTGTAGTCTATTTGGACTCACTAAGAGTACAAATACTTTAAATTGCCGTTGTGTTGTAATTTCATTGTTTCAATTTTCAATTCATAATCGCCCTATCATAGAGAGGACCACTCACATATAGAGGAATGACCGGCAATGACCTATGGTGAAAGATTGGTATCTTTATATATGATATCTTTATAAAGAAAGAATGACCGGCAATGACTCATCTCACTAAAGAAAGAATGTAGAGAGATATCTTTATATATGTAATAAATCCTTTTCAAAAATCTGCGAAATGCAAGGAGAGATATCTTTCATTTCGAATAATTTAGAAAAGAATCGATCATAAAGTATAAATCTAAGGTTTCTTTTCTCACCCTTCCAATCCAATGATGTTAGTGAAGTATCTTGTAAAAATATTTCTAAAATTATGTAACACATTATTATTATTATTTCATGATAATTTTGTAATATATATTTCTTTGTGAGAGGTTATAGGTTCAAAACTAAAAGGGTAGAGTATGTTTGCTTCTATAGAGTTTAGTAGGCAAATCATTGCGTGGAGGTGGGTCCCCTGTCCCATAAACAAGACAATATCATACACCAATTTGATGTCTAGCTTGACTATGAACTTAAAATTGGATATATATATATATATATATATGTATATATATATATATATATATATATATATATATATATATATATATATATATATATATATATATAAAATCTTAATGAAGCTCTCATTACTCATGGTAATAATAATAACAAACTCATTCTTGTGAGCATCACTCGATGCAATGAGTTCTAAATGGACTATTAAAAAATCATGAGAAATTAGTCAGTTACGAGTACTTCTCATGAAAATGATAATAGATGAATGACTTACTTAACACAGTTGAATCCCAAAAATGATATTTAATATAATGCACTGCAGAAACCCCTCATACTTAAATAATAAGCTCATTTTCAATGTTACGATATAAATTTATTAAACAACATTTAATATATAAATTATTCTATTGTGTATTTTTAATTAATTATAATATATACTAAAATTTATTTAATTATTATTTATTATAATAATAAAATTAAAATATTTTAAATATAATTAAAAAATATTTTATAAATTATTAATTTAAATTTCAAAATTACTCTTTTAATTTAATTATTTTTATTCATTTATTAAAATTAAATTTATCATTTTAAATTTACTAACAAATTATAATTGCTATTAGATCCAAATGAATGAGATCACAATTTAGTTTAAAATTTAATAAAATGTTTAGTATATATGAAATATTTTTTTATTTATTAAATTTGAAATTAAATTAATCAATCTAATACAATTATTACTATTAAATTGACTAGAATTTAAATTAATTATTTATGAATTTCATAGGAAAAGAAAAATAAATTGAGTTTGTTAAGAGATTACGGTAAATGTACCCAGTAATAAGGTATAGGCTCTTATTGTTTTTTAAGGCTTATGTGAGATGCTTAACTTAGTAACTGATAATATTGAACCCTTTGGTTGTCATAACTTTTGTATTTTTTCAAAGCTTATGCAACTTAAGTAGAGAGGCTTATCCCATGAACCAATAATAGGGGACTCTCCAATTATCACCTAATCATTATATTATCATACCCCTTGAGACAACTTTAAACTATCTCGATTCACTAAGAGGATGATTACTTTGAGTCAACACTTTGTTAGAATCCCATTTTTCAAGGGCACAAAATAGAGAACTCGATCTTCAAGGAAACATAGGTTCAACAATGGATAAAGGTTTATTAGGTGTAAATTAAGGGAGCTTCTTTTGTCACCCCCTTCCCATGATATTAGTAGAGTATCATCTCAAGGTTTCATGACTAGCACACATATTTCCTTGCATTGCCGACGATATGGGTATTTATTAACTTCAATGGATCTCTCACCCCTTAAGGTAATAATAAAGGGAGGATCATTCTTAAATTGGACAATGCATTATAGGTTAGCCATATGTGTGTTTTTTCTCTATTCAATCTATTGTCGTTGCTACAATGACCTCCAAAATTTCGCTACATTTGAACTTTGGAGCCTACTATCACTGTCGAATATAGAGTTGCTTTGAGCAGCAAGTGTCGTTTCATGTTATTATATATGTTTTAAGTGTCTTTTAATGGTCTCAAGTATCGTCGCATTGATCAGAACATATTTTGGTGCATTTCATGGTCATAACATTTTTGTTGTCGTAAAATGACACTTTTGGATCACAGTCGCACACACTACACTCATTTCACTTAGGGAATGTGTATAAAGTGGCGTTTTGATATATATCCATCATTGTTCAAGTTTGTCTAAGTTTTATTGATGAGTTGGCATGTGTCACACGTGGTTCTATATCTAAACTCATCTTGTTCACCCCTTTCCTCATATTCTAGACTTAGACAAATCTTTGGTTTCAAAGCGAACTCATTAAGGCCAGGAGTGCATGAGGGCACTCTGAAGCCTTGATGGGGAACCCTTCATTTTTTATAAGTGCAACATGTTCCATCCAAATGTGCAAGGTGCACTCCTTAATCCTCTTCCCCCTTCCTTACTCCAAACTGTGCCCTCCTAGAAACCAAGTCTTCCTTGAGCGTACTCCTTCGACTCGAAGAAGTGGGCCCTCCTTGAGCACATAGGCACACCATAAAGGCCTTAAGCTCCTCCCTTCAGCCTTCCCCAACGCACCATGCACCCTTCAGACCCTTTGAGCGCATGAGCGCACTCCGAAGGCACAAAGCTCTTCCATTTAGCCTTCAGAATTGTGCCATGCACCCTCCTTGGCCTCTTGAGCACATGAGCGCACACAAAAGACCTAAAGCCTTAATCCTTCACTTTTTAGGAGTGTTCCAAGCACCCTCCATCTCTCCCTTGAGTGTACAACACACTTGTGAAGCCCAAAGCCTCCCCCTTCGTCCTTCGGACTTACACCATGCGCCCTGCCTTGACTGTCAGAGGTCTTAAAAATAAGTCTATGAAGGGACAACCTTCTCGGCTCTCAATAAGTCAGGATCCCTCTTCCACCCATTGAAAATAATAAGTTCTAATGCACAATTCTATTAAGCTAAATAAATAAAGATGAAATAAGAGAAATGATTCATACACAGGGAAGTGAAACAAGCGACTCCGACGAGGTACTCTCCAAGCTTGTTGGAAGCAAAGCAACCTGTGTGCTCCTAAAGTGACTCCATCGGGGCACTGTCCAGTACTACTAGAAGCGAAGCAACACCAAAGATGAAAAATCATACTCTGAATATCATAAACTCACCGAACACATTACCCTTTCTTATATTGAAATAATTGTAATATGGTGTATCATCTTTGTGTGTTTCGACCAAGTTGAGAAAGGTGAGATGCTATGTGTAAAATGGGGTCAAAAAGGGTAAATCGAGGCAATAAATACTTTCTGAAGGTATGACCCTTAACCGAAAGCTATTCCCATATAAAGAAGCTAATTTTTTCCCAGTGTATTTCCAAGTGTTGTTGCCGCTACAACACCCTCCAAAATTTCACTACATTTGAATTTTGGAGCCTACTGTCACTATCGAATCTAGAGTTGCTTTGATCATCAAGTATTACTTCATGTTATTCTATGTGTTTCAAGTGTCTTTGAATGGTATCAAATTTCGTCGCATTGATAAGAACATCTTTTGGTGAATTTCGTGGTCATAACATCTTTGTTGTCGTAAAACAACACTTTTGAGTTGCACTCGCACTACACTCGTTGCACTTGGGGACTGTGTATAAAGTGGAATTTTGACATATATTGATGATTTTTCAAGTTTGTCCAAGTTTTTTTGATGAATCGGTATGTGTCGCACGTGGTTTTATTTCTAAAATCATCACATTCACCTCTTGCATCATTTTTTTTTTTTGTAACAACCCTAGGTTAAAAGTTCATTTAATAAGGTTAATAAAGGAAAAATAAGACCAAGGTCATGGGACATGTATTCCAAGTTGAATGTTGGGCAAAGCATCCTAGTGGGAATCACTTTTTGTTTATTATGGCTAAGTAAATTAACAAAGGCATTAGCAAAGGCTTTGAAAAGAAAAAGAAGGCATTATTGGCATTATATTTGTGAAAATAAAGGAAATTAGGAGAAAATGGAAGTGAAAGGTCACAGTTTGCATGTGAGGATGAAATTGAAGTAAAATAAAGGAAAAATCAATAAATTAGAGGCATTAATAATAAAAAGGCATCAAAGCATCAGTTTGGGGCCTTTTGTCAGTTTAGTTTTGATGGTTTTTCCTTTTCTCAGTTGGGTTTTGATGGTTGGGAATTTTTCCAATTGAGTTTTAATGGTTTATCCTTTTCTCAATTCAGTTTTGATGGTTTATCCTTTTTCCAGTTGAGTTTTGATGGTTTGGCCATTTTTTCAGTTTAGTTTTGGAATTGGCTTCAGAGAGGAGAAGAGAACCAAGAGGAGAAAAGAAAGCAAGCAAGAAAATGAATGACAAGAAAGAAAATGAAATTAAGGATCAAGCAAGGCAATATTGGATCAAGCGACTTCAACATGAATAATTGCAAGTAACATGTTACATGTATGATTTCCTAGTTGGTTTTGGCATGCATGATACATGCATGTGTGAATTTGTTTTGGTTGTTGTCATTGGCATGGGTTTTGCATGGTTTGACAGTGGTTTCAACCTTTCCTTTCCATTTTTGGATATCCATGGTGTGATGGGATTCATTCTTGGTTGAGATTTGGATTTTCAAAAGGTTTTGGATTCGGGTGAGGTGGTCTCAAGAAAATACCAAGGGCTTTGGGTGGATATGGCTTTCTCCAGTTAGCCCATAACAGGTGGGTGGAGATAGGAAAATTCCTCAAGGGACGGTGAAGGAATTTTGAGGCATCCAAGCTTGGTTTGGCTTTGTGATCTCGGGACCAGTTTAGGCGAGGTAACGGTATTGTGAGGGTGGAGGTGGTTTAACATTTGGACTCTGTTGGTTTTTATGCATTGATTTATCCCATGAGATCCCACATTCATGCTTGGACTATGGCACAGGGGTGATTGGCTGAAAGAGATATTTGGTTCAGCCCAACCTATGGTTGGGTGGTACGTGGAATTCCCTAACTGGGTTGGTTTTTGCATATGTTAATAAGATCTAATTTCCTCCTTTTTTATGATTAAATTCACTTTTTAAGATGTGCCTTTAATATTTTTTCTATCATTGTTATTAATCTAGTTATATATTGGTTATAATCATGGTTTTATGACAGAATCAAGTTATGGCCCTTATCATGTCTTATTGATAGATGAATGGTTATTGAATGCATGACCTAATAGATGTTATTGTAGCTATTGTGAGAGGGAATTATACCTTCTTTATGATTCTCATATAAGTTTCAGATCTCTATGTTTATATATCCATTCATGAACTGTAGAAATCATGCTCGCTATGTGTTTGATGGAATGATTTTCATGGTTAGACATGGATAGCTCAAGTCCTTGTCTAATTTTTGTGTCAATGGATTTTTACTATTTCCATTTATCATTTCTAGAAGTCTCATTAAGTTTTGGGAAGTGGTTTAGATTCAGGCCCTGAAAAGGTGGCTCAAATTTCAGGGTCGCAGGCTCAAGACTGGGTAATTTAGACTGCAGTCGCTGGGAGGCAGGGTCATCAAAGTGATTGGAGGGTTATAGTCATTGGATTTCCTTTTCCTCAGAGTGATTGGAGGGTTATAGTTGTTTTCTTTCCTTTTCATCAGAGCGACTTGGGCTCCATATCAATAAAAAATATATTTAACTCAGGGTTTAGGCACCTAGAGTGGTTGTTTAGCTCCTAGGGGTCCTATAGAACCTAAGGGAAGTCAATAAAGTTTCATATTATCAATTCCACTTGATTAACTATACTTAGGGAGTTGATTAATGTCATAGTAGACCTACGCTCATTTTTACCCCGACAGGTCAATGAAAGTGGGTAAATGTGGGAGGTGGCATTACAAAGTTGTATGATAGCATGGTTCAAACACTTGGAACAGATGGGTTAGATGCATGTGGTTATGCATGCATTTTCATGGTTATGGTTTTCATGCACGAGGTCATGGTATGCAGTTAGTATTTCCATGCATGATGTTTTCATATTGATGTGATTATGATTATACATGTAGCATGCTAATGCGGAATAATTTTGCAGATGAGAGAAGCCTCCCCTGAACGTCATTGAGATATGATTTTGGCTATGGTATCTATTTGGTTTATCTGACATGGCATGCTTGTAGGAAGAAGAGAATCAAAGATGACGAGAAAAATGGCAGACTATAGTTCATGTGACCCTCCCTATAGATCAGTTGGACAACAAGGAGATGAGTATTCTCCTGATACATCAAATACATTGAGGAGTTTGAGGGCAGAGATTAGAAGTTGAAAAATAAGCAATGACAAGTTGGTTGAGGCTCAGGAAAGACTTTCAAGGGCTAAGGAAAAGCATGCATAGGTCAATGTATTCATCCTTAAAAAAATTTCAGAATTGTAAAGATAGGGGAAACTTATAATTATCCAATAATAGGAATAGAACACTAATGGGGCATATGGTAGTAGGTCTTAGTTAGAGGACGGTTTGGATAGAGGGGACACAGTCAGAGGTGGCAGATCATTGGGTACCCCTGAAAGGAGGACTGGTATGTATGGGGTTCATTCTAGTTCCTCATCCAAGAGACACCATCATCATCATTGCCATCATGCTTATAGGAGGAATGAGTGCTTGACTATGTATTTAAAGAAATTCAAGCCCCCTACATTTGATGGAGAGATGAATAAGTTAGAAGATGCAGAGGCATGGTTGCTTGGGATGAATAAATTCTTCAGATTGCATAACTATTCAGAGAACATGAAAGCCAATATAGCTACCTTCAGTATTAAAGGGAAATCATATATATGGTGGGAAGATGTGAAGAATGTCAAAGGAATTAAAAAAGAAGAGTTGATTTTGGATGAGTTTGAGAGACTTTTCACGGAGAATTACATATCTGAAAGGTATTACGATGACAAATATAGGGCGTTTTATGAGTTGTAGATGGGTTCCATGACATATGATGAGTATACTAGCGGGTGTCTGGAGTTGTTCAGGTATTTTTCTTACCTAGAGGATGTCAAAGCTAAGATTCAAAGGTTCACCAGTGGGTTTCCAACAACATATAGAGAACAAATTGATTTTGATGAGCCTCGGTCGCTAGAGGAAGTCATCAGGAAACTAAAGCATTTTTATGAGAAATCAAGTCGTAAAGATGATCCTAAGCATGATTTGAAGGGGAATGAAAAATATAAAGGGAAGTGTCAACTAAAGTGGGGAAGACCTTAGGATGCATGTGAGAAAGAGAATGTAGTTCCTTACAAGAAGTTTAATGCAATTAAGAAGGGACATGGGTCGCAAAATGGAGCAGTAGAATAGAGGTGATGGTAGAGGACCATTACAATGTTGGATTTTTGGAAAATATCATCATAAGAATTATTTTCCATTGTACCGAGGTTGCATTCCTCATATCTATAGTGCTCAAGAGGCATAGATAGTTAGGGATGTTGGTCATAGCATTCCTCATATTTATGCAGTTATGGAAAACAAGCAGGCAGATCACCAGGCATCCATTATTGATATGGAAGGTAAGATTTGTGATCGAGTTGTTTATATTTTGATTGACCTTGGGTTGGATTATCGGTATGTTAATCCTGGCCTGGTGGATAAGTGTGGTTTTATAAAATAAGTACATGAAAAATCTTGGTTGGTACAGTTGGATACAAGTACTAAGAAGATAGTTCATCATTGGGTAAGAGCTTGTGCATTTCACCTAAATTGTATGCCTACATCGCCGCATGTTAATGTGCCTTCATTGGGATCATATATCAAACTTCTAGGTATGGATTGGTTAAATCTCCACAGGACCAAAGTATATTTTTATGACAAGGTGATTGAGTGCCCAGGTGATAATGGGGAAAAGAGAATCTTGCAGGGGAATAAGAAGCCTACATTGGTGAGGATGATTACAGCTATGTAGGCTAAGTGAAGTCATAGGAAGGGGTGTGTATTGTTTGTTGTTCATATTTCCAGTGATAAGGATAATTATTTTGAGGATGTGGAAGTCCTTAAGAAGTACCTTGTATTGCAGTAGTTTCGGGATGTATTTCCAGCAAAGATTTTAGAGTTGCCTCCCCATAGGGAAGTGTCATTTTCTATTGAGTTGGTACCAGGAGAAAAACCAACATAGAAGGCACCTTACAGGATGAGAACTCCAAATCTAGTGGAATTGAAACTGTAGTTGAAGGAAATTATTGACAAGGGATACATTAGGCCAAGTGTATCACCTTGGGGTGCACCAATTTTGTTCGTGAGGAATAAGGATGGTACTCTTCTATTGTGAATTTATTACAGGGATTTGAACAAGGTAACCATCAAGAACATGTATTCATTTTCGAGGCTTGATGAATTGTTTGATGATTTGAAGGGAGTAGCGTTGTTCTCAAATATTTATTTGAGATTAGTATACCATCAAGTGCATATAAAAGAAGAGGATATCTACAAGACTTCTTTCTGAACCAGGTATGGGCATTATGATTTTGTTGTGGTTCCTTTCGGTTTTACTAATGTTCTAGCTACTTTCATGTGCTTGATGAATAGTTTGTTGCGTCCTTATCTGGAAAATTTTGTAATTGTATTCATTAATGATATATTGATATATTCTAAGAATGAGGAAGATCATGCAGAACACTTAGTAACAATATTGATATTGCTAAGAGAGCATGAGTTGTATGCCAAACTTAGTAAATGCAGCTTCTTTTGCACAAAGGTACATTACTTGGGACACGTTGTTTCCAAGGATCGGATAGCAATGGATCTGAAAAAGATAAGAGATATACAAGAGTGGGCATATCCTAGGAATGTGGATGAGATGAGATCATTCATGGGGTTGGCAAGTTACTACAGGCGATTCATCAGGAGCTTTTCACAGATTTCCTATCCTATTACATCATTGCTTAGGAAATGAAATAAATTGGAATCAAAATAGGAATGTGCAACAAGTTTAAGTAGTTGAAGTAGTTTCTTACAAATTCTCCAGCGTTAACTATCTCAAATCTAGATAAATATTTTGTGGTGCGTACACATGCTTGCAAGAGAGGACTTGGTGGATTCTTGATGCAGGAGGGACCGGTGGGGTGCTATGAGTCAATGAAATTGAAGGAGAATGAGCATAACTATGTGACTCATGATAATGATTTGGCAATGATCATTCATGCTTTGAAGATGTGGAGGCATTATCTTCTTGGTAGAAGGTTTGTATTTATGAGTGATCATAGTGGACTGAGATATTTATTTGACCAACCTAATATGAATGTTAGGCAATCTATATGGTTGGCTACCCTCAGAGAGTTTGACTTTGAGATCAAATACATGAAAGGAAAGGAGAATAGGGTTGCATATGCTCTCAGTAGGAGAGAGTAGGTAAACCATGTTGTAGATGTGAGCCCTTATGGGATATATTTACAAGATTGGATCTTATAGGAAGTACAACAAGATGATAGGTACATGGAGCTTAGGCACATGGTACAACAGGGTACAAGTGATTAGGATATGGATTATCATCTCATGGAATATGTCTTGGTTATATTTATGGATAGGATCTATGTGTCAGATGAAAGTGATCTCAAGAAACTTATCTTGAGGGAGTTTCATGTCAAGCCATATTCAAGTAGCCCGAGATATCATAAGACATTAACAGCTGTGAAGAAGTTCTACTATTGACCGACTTTGAAGAAGGAACTGGATGTGTTTGTTTTTGTATGCTTGGATTTTCAATAGGTGAAAGATGAGTGTAAGAACCTATCTAGTTTGTTACAACCTATTATGATTCCAAAGTGGAAATGATAAGTCATTTCGATGGATTTCATTACAAGTTTTTTGAGGACATTGAAGCAGCATGATTCCATCATGGTTGTGGTTGACAGGTTGAGCAAGGTAGCTCACTTCATTCCAGTGAAGACTAATTATTTAGCTAGTGAGGTAGCATAAGTCTTCATCAAGGAGATAGTGAGGTTGCATGGTGTTCCAAAGAAGATTGTGTCAAACATAGATTCCAAGTTCACTTCAAGGTTTTGGAATTTGTTATTTCCATATTTGGGTACAGAGTTGGCCTTGAGTATAATTTATCATTCATGAATAGATCGAAAAATAGAGAGGGTCAACTGGATACTAGAGGATATGATGAGGATGTATATCATGCATCAACAGAGGAGGTAGGAAGAGTATCTTCCACTGGTTGAGTTTTATTACAATAATGGTTATTAGGATTCATTAAGGATGAGTTTTTTTGAGGCAATCTATGGGAGGAGTTTTAATACTCCCATCAACTGGAGTGATCCGGTGAACAGGGTGTTGATAGGACCAAACTTGTTGGTAGAGATGGACCAGGAAATGCAAGTTACCAAGAAGAATCTAAAGGCAACACAGGATAGAAAAAAGAGTTATGCATATTAGCACAGGGAATTTAAGGAGTTTTAGGTTGGGTAGCATGTATGCTTGTGCATCAAGCCCAAGAAGAGCTCCATGAGGTTTGGATCATGTGCCAAGTTGGCACCTCAGTATTACATGCCTTTTGATATCCTTCAAAGGATTGGACCAGTGGCCTACAAACTTGCATTGCCTCTGAAAATGAAAGTATATCCTGTTTTCCATGTTTCACTACTTAATATATATATTTGAAAGACGTTTATCATGTTATTGAATGGTATATATTGTAGGTGGAGCTATAAGGAGAATTATAGTTGGAACCTCAATGCATATTGCAACGAAAATAGCTCATGCTTCGGAATAGAGAAATCAATAAATTTCAAGTGCAGTGGAAACACTTTGTGCGTGAAGAAGCTACATGGGATATGATTGATCAGATGTGGGCTATGTATCCTTCATTATTTTCTAGTGGAGGAAAATGAGTTGTGGTATATGTACATATTTATCTATGGTTGATATTGTAAATGCCTCAATGAGATATGTTATTAAGCTCTAATAATTTGTATGGTTATTATGTTTTCATGTTTGTCATGATGATTTTTCTTTTGATTAGGTTTTTCATTGTAAATACTGCAACAAACTGGGTTATAAAGCTCCATCGGAAGTATTTTTTTTTATTTTTAGCGGTCTTGTTGGTCATAGGTGTCATAGAACACTGAGGACGGTGATCCCCTAAGGGGGATGGGCCTGTAACAACCCCGGGATAAAGTTCATGTAATAAAGTTAATAAAATAAAAATAAGACCAAGGTCGTGGGACACGTATTCCAAGTTGAATGTTGGGAAAAGAATGCTAGTGGGCATCACTTGTTGCTTATTATGGCTAAGAAAATTGGAAAAGGCATTGGAAAAGGATTTTAAAAGGAAAAGAAGGAATTGTTGGAATTTTATTTATGAAAATGGAGGTGAAAGGTCACAGGTTGCACGTGAGGATGAAATTGAATGAAAATAGAGGGAAAATAAAGAAATTAGAGGCATCAATAATAAAAAGGCATCAGAGCATTAGTTAGGGGCATTTTGTTAGTTTAGTTTTGATGGTTTGGCCTTTACTCAGTTGATTTTTGATGTTTTGGTATTTTTTCAGTTGAGTTTTGATGGTTTAGCATTTTTTTAGTTGAGTTTTGATGGTTTAACCTTTTGTCACTTGAGTTTTGATGGTTTGACCTTTTTTCAATTGAGTTTTGGAATTGGCTTCAGAGAGGAGAAGAGCACCAAGAGGAGAAAAGAAATCAATCAAGGAAAGGAAGGAAAAGAAAGAAAAGGAAATCATGGATCAAGGACAGAAATATTGGATCAAGCAACTTCAATAAGGAAACTTGTAGGTAACAGGTTGCATGTATTATTTCCTATCTATTTTTGGCATGCATGGTACATGCATGTGCACATTTGGTTCAGTTGTTGTCATTGGCATGGGTTTTTTCTAGTTTGACAATGGTTTCAGCCTTCCCTTACCATTTTCAGATAACCATAGTGTGATGGGATCCATTCTTGGTTGAGCTTTGGATTATTGGAAGGTTTTGGATCCAGGTGAGATGGTCTCATGAAAATACCAAGGGTTGGGGGTGGATATGGTTTTATTCAGGAAGCCATCAATAGGTGGGTGGAGACAAGAAAATTGCACAAGGGATGGTGAAGGAGTGTTGAGGCATCCAAGCTTGGTTTGGTTTTGTGATATCGAGACTGATTTAGGTGAGATCACAGTAGTGTGAGGGTGGAGGTGGTTTAACCTTTGGATTCACTTGGTTTTTTATGCATTGGTTTATCTCATGAGATCACAAATTCATACTTGGAATATGGCATGGGGGTGATTCGATGAAAGAGAGATTTAGTTCAGCCCAATCTATGGTGGGGTGGTACATGGGAATCCTTGACTTGGTTGGCTTTTGCATACGTTTAGTAAGAGCTAATTTCCTCTTGTATTTTATGAGTAAATTCACTTGTTAAGATGTGGATTTAATGGTTGCTCTATAATTGTTATTAATATGGTTATATGCTATTTATAAGCATGGTTTTAAGGCATATTCAAGTTATGGATTTTATCATGTTTGATTGGTAAATGAATGGTTATCGAACACATGACCTAATATATGTCATTGTAGCTACTATGAGAGGGAATTAGGCCGTCTTGATGATTCTCAGATAATTTCCAAATCTCTATGTTCATATATGCATTCATGACCTGTAGATTTCATGCTCACTATGTGTTTGATGAAATGTCTGTCTTGGTTAGACCTAGATAGGCCAAGTCCTTGTCTAAGGTTTGTGTCAATGGCTTTATCCTAGTGTCATTTATCATTTATGAAAGTCTCATTAATTTTTGGGTATTCGTTGATATTCATGCCCTAAAAAGGTAGCTCAGATTTCAAGGTAGCAGGCATAAAACTGGGTAATCTAGATTGCAATCGCTGGGAGGCAAGGTCATCAGAGAAACTGTAGGGTTACATTCAATGCCTTTCCTTTTCATCATAGCAATTGTGCCTCCATATCACTAAAAAAGAAAGTTAACTCAATTTTTGGGCACCTATTGTGGTTATTTAGCTCCAGTGGGTCATGTAGAACTTGAGGGAATTCAGTAAAGTTTCATATTTTTTATTCCACTTCCTTAACTGTAATTAGGGATTTGAGTCATGCCGTAGTATCCCGCCACTCATTTTTACCCCGACGGGCTGGTGAAAGTGGGTAAATGTGGGAGGTTTCGTTATCGTTTCAAAGCAAACTCATTAAATCCAAGAGCGCATGAGTGTACTCTAAAGTCTTGATGGGGAAACCTTAGTTGTTTGGAAGTGTGCCATGCCCCCTCCAAGGGTTCAAGGTACACTCATTAACCCTCTTCCCCCTTCCTTACTACGAATTGCGCCCTCCAAGAGACCAAGTATTCCTTGAGGGCATTTCTTTGACTCGAAGAAGTGCACCCTTCTTGAGCGCATAAGCGCACCCTGAAGGCCTTAAGCTCCTCCCTTTATCCTTCGCCAATGTGCCATGCACCATCCATACCCTTTGAGTGTATGAGCACACTTCCAAGGCACAAATATCTTCCCTTTAGCTTTCAGACTTGCACCATGCGCCCTCCCGCCTCTTGAGCACATGAGTGCACTCCGAAGGCTTAAATCCTTCATCCTTAACCCTTAAGGAGTGAATTTTATGCCATCCATCTCTCCCGTGAGTGCACAATGCACTTGGGAAGCCCAAATCCTTCCCTCTTCAGCCCGTCATCCTTTCAAAGTGTGCCCATGCACCTAGAAGCCCCTTTTGTCCCTCTTGAGTGCACCGGAAAGACATGAACAAAATATTTGCATCAAACATGGTAGAATAGGATATTTTTAGGTTCATTATTCTTGTTAGGAGTGATTTTTTGGATAAAGGTATTCTAGAAACATCGTGGCAAGCACATATGAGGAAGATCAAGCAAGGAGAACTAACAAAGGAAGCTAAAAAATAATGAAGAACACACTTGAATATTGATGATCAAAGCACCTCGAAGACTCCATTTGATCAGAGACCCTTTGGAGGGTAGAGGAAAACAATGATTGAAGCTACATGAATAATTAAGATACATTTGGCAACCATCACACCACTGGAGAAAGTCCATGTCATCAATCACTATTAGTCCTAGTCATCAAATATAGTGACATGTCAAGTCTCATCATACGATGATGTGGAAGTCATGATGTATTGATGTAATCATTGTAAGCACAAATAAGTGGAATTCCAAGAGTCATGTATGAACTAAAGAGTCATCCAAGTCAAAAATACGTGTAATACAAAAATTCATATGTAATTCCAAAATTCATTTGGAATTCTAAGGATTGTAGAAGTCCAAAGGTCACTATAAGTTATAAAGTCGAGATTAATGAGGGTGTGAAAGGTAATGCATCAAGTTATAAATAGATTTTCATTCCTCTATAAATTAATTTAAACCTTGGCTTCTACCACAAGGCATTAGAGAGACAGAGTTAGTACTTTTGGGGAGCAAGAAGTGGCTTTAGCGCTCCATTATTGGAGCTAGTGGTGTTCATTGTATTTATGTATCTTGGGACTTTTTCTTAGTATTGAAGCCTTCTAGGATGACATGTTTTCACACATGGATTGTGAATGTTTCTAAGACTATTATTTGAATGTTTATTATTCATGTTCTCTTTCATTAGTACTGGAGTAATTGAACTATTTTGGTGACTTCGGTGCTTCTTGTTAGAAATGTGTTGTTATGTTTATAATGATCGTTGCTTCCTTGTGAACTATTTCGCTTGATGTTATATGAACCTTTCTCTTATACGTGTGTCTCCATTAGGGTAGTATTATTACTTCTCTCTTAGAGTCTCACTTCATTTTCTCCTCTGCAATAAGATAAACTTGATACATATGCAATTGAACATTCACAAGGTACACTAGCTTTCTTATTCAAAAGGAAATTTTCACTTCTCTCTTGTGGTAATAGCTAAATCCAAGGCATATCTTTAATTAAATGACATTCGGGTCATATTTCATATGGTACTCCTATAACAAATGGTGTGAGGTATAGTTGGTACCTATTATCAGGGAGATCCCCTCTATGTTGGCGGTATCCAACATCGTCAACATTCTTTCTAGTGCTAGAAGGAGGGAAAGGAGAACCAACAAAGGAAGCTCATAAAGAACGAATAACACACTTTAATCTTGATGATCAAAGCACATCGAAGACTTAATTTTATCAGAGACTCTTTGGAGGGTAGAGGAAATCAACGATTGAAGCTGCATGAAGAATGAAGATATAGTTGGAAGCCATGTCACCATTGGTGAAATTCCATGTCATCAGTCATTATTAGTCACAATTATCAAATATAGTGACATTTCAAGTCTCATCATATGGTGTTGTGGAAGTCATGATGTATTATTGTAATCATTGTAAGGACAAATAAGTGAAATTACATGAGTCATTTATGAACTAAAGAGTCATGGAAGTCAAAAAGACATGTAATACCAAAATTCATACGTAATTCCAAAATTCATTTGGAATTCCAAAAGTTGTAGAAGTCCAAAGGTCACTAGAAGTTAGAAATTCAAGAGTCATGAGGATGTGTAAGGTCATGCCTCAAGTTATAAATATATCCTCATTCCTCATGAAAAGGAATTTTAACCTTGGCTTCTCCCACAAGGAATTAGAGAGACAAAGTTAGTACTTTTGGGGAGTAAGTAGTGGCTCTAATGCTCCACTATTGGAGCTAGTGGTGTTCATTGTATTTATGTATCTTGGGAATTTTGCTTCATATTGAAGCCTTCTAGGCCATCATGTTTTCACACATGGATTGTAAATGTTTCTAACACTATTCTTTGAATGTTTATGGTTCATGTTTTCTTTCATTAGTAAGTCTGGAGTAATTGAACTATTTCGATGGCTTCAATGCTTCTTGTTGGAAATGTGTTGTTATGTTTATTATGATCATCACATCCTTGTGAACTATTTCGCTTGATGTTAGACAAACCTTCTACATGTGTCTCCATTAGGGTAGTACTATTACTTCTCTATTATAGGCTCACTTCATTTTCCCCTCCACAATAAGAGAACCTTGATACATCTACAATTGAAAATTCACAAGGCACACTAGATTGCTCATTCACAAGGGCATATATTTAAGTAAACGGCGCTTGGGCCAAATTCCGGATGGGACTCCTATACCAAACGGTGTAAGGTCTAGTTGGTACATTATATTGGGGAGATCCCTTGTATGTTGGCGATATATAGCATCATCAACACAATATTATAATGGTCTATTTTTCATAAATCCACCTTATCTATTGGCCATGGTAGTGTAATTGGAAAGGAATGAAAAGTGGTGTCACTTTCATCTACGCAAATGATTGGATTTGTGGCATCTCTCCATTCTTCTCTGAATTATTTTGAACCAAAGTTCCCCCTTCCCCATGAACTATATGGGACACTACCATTGTTTCCACTGATGCTACATTCTATTTTATTTGAAGGATGTCTAGAAAGTGGTTCAAAGGTGTGAAAGGGGTGTTTCAGATACTCACTATAGTGTCATGAACTCATATATATAGTTGAATAAGTGGTAGGATGACTTGGAAAGGAAATTTAATAGTAAGAAAGGGGTAAGATATGGTAGTGTAGTAGAAACTCTTAGTTAACACTTGGAGTTTAAGAAGTTCAAGAAATAGCTGATTGTCTTCATGCAGATCCTGCATAAAAAGTATTAGGAGTTGGATATGAATTTAAGCTCTCTAAACTCTTTGACTAATATAATTTTGTTTCATCTTGGTCATTCCCAAGTGGTCTTATTTTTTCCCCAGTGTTTAACCTTTGCAACAATCAGGGACTTGTTAATTGTTGAATTATCATATGGAAGCGTGGGTAACTTCATTGCATATTGTAATACCACCTTGGTTTATAGAGAATACAATGGAAGCACTTTCTCCTATGGATCAAATAGATGAGGACATAGGTCAATATTAAAAGGATATTTGCATGCCCACATGAATTTAAATGTTTATACCCCTCTCCCATACTTTTTAGTTTATTTTTCTTTAACTTTTCTTTATGTAATCGTGTAATTTTATTATTATCATAATCTGTAAGGCATTAAATCTACCAAACTTATATGATTTGGATTAGTGTAAGTCAAAAATAAGGTTTTTTCTAACTTTAATTTGTTTATTTTTATTTAAAAATAATATTTAATTTTTAAAACTTTGTATATTACATAATTATTTGATTCAACTGCAACTTTCTCTCTTAAAAAATATAATTAAAATTTATTAAAACCAATTAATGATTAAAAATCATTACTTATTCTAAAATTTACTAAATTATTTATTTATTTATTCAATGGTACTCCATCTCCCACTTTCGAAAAATATCAAATCTCCCTTTGCAACACCCCTATCGTTGTCCATATTCACATCTCTTGTTTGCTTATCTTTCAAAGGAATTATCTTATGTCCAAATATTCTGGATCCCCCCTAATAGGTAACCCTCTTAGGAAGAAGGTTCGGGAAGTTATTCTCATGAAATTTGAAGCTAAACTTTCATGTTGGACCTTCAAATCACTAAATCTAGCCAGACATTTAACCTTGCTCAAATATGTTCTTCAATCCTTCCCACCTATTTTCTCTTGACAATAGAAACTCTGAAAGCTATCATGAATAAAAGTAGAATCATTCGACGTAGCTTCCTATGGGGGGGTTCCAAAAGAGAAAAAAAGTTGCATTAGTAGCTTGGGATAAAATTTTCCAATCAAAAAAATACGAGCCTTAGAGTACATGATCCAAAGATTATCATCCAAGACTTTAAGTTCCAAAACTTGGAGGAGGTGGAACAAAAATACGAAGGCCTTATGGAGTAAAATGTGGAAATTAAAGTATGCCTCCAACACCCTGGAATCTAAACTCATATGAATTACAAGAAACATTACGAGTTCTCACATTTGGAATGTTTCTTGGGGAAAAAACATATATTTTAGGATCATATATTTTGGTAGATCAGAAGTGGGAAGAATTCTCCGTTTTGAGATTATTCCTAGCATCAATGGCCAATATTATACCAAAATGAATAATATTGTGCTGTTAGATAAACTCTTGTCTCTAGGTAACAAAATCTAGTCGCTCACTATTTGGATTCACCCCCCCCCCCCCCCCGCACACTCTCCCCAATGGCACTATTGGAAACCATGCGTGGACTAGGTAGATCCTCCCTCCTATAATGACAACAATGTCATCATGGAATAGTTAGCAAAGATGAATATTTTCTTTCACGATGGTGAAGAAATTCTTCGTTGGCGATATTTCCCTTTAGGAAACTTGAATATTAATGAAGCTTGTAGTATTTTTATAAGCAAAAAAAGTGAGGGCGATCATAGCAAGTGGGACAAATTATGGAATCTCAAACATTGGCCCAAAATTACTCTTTTTCTATGGCTATTAATGTGGAGTAAGACTCTAACATGAGACAAGATATAAAGTGAGGGATTTCAAGGGCATTTATCTTCCTTCTTTACTCCTCTTCTTCTAAATATATCAATCATCTTCTTAGTAGCTACAACTTCTCTACTAAAATATCGGATTTCCTTTCCATTATTTTTTAGCAGATTGATGAAATCCAAAACAATATTCTCTCCACTTTGAAAAATTGACATGACGCTTATTTCATCAATCCCATTGTAAATAAATTATGGCAACTAATTCCAGGATTCATTCTTTGGGAAATTTGGAAGGAAAGAAGTAGGTGGATATTAAATAACATCACTGCCTCTTTCGACTTCATTTAGTAAGCCATCCTCAACAAAATAAGGGAAACCATTTCCTCCTTACCTTGGTCCTCTTGATACTGGGAATGTAGTAATTCAAAGAAGATAATTTTATCACATTTGGTATTTTCTCTTGTACCTTGTGTTATGCAACCATCTCACAAAATGGAATAAAAGTTAGATCAACGACTTAGAAATCAGCCTCTTCGAGGGGGAAACCTCATTTACATTACATAAATGAACAATTCTTGGATGATACAAATGACAAAACCTCCTTTCTATATATAGGAGTTAAAGGGGTCACAATATAATCAGAGCTTACATAACAATAATAATGTAAGGGCATAACCATAATCGTAGTGGGCTTCTATGGAGCACAATAATAACACTATGGGAACTACATGGGTACAAAAATAACAATAAGGGGGATACACTAACAATAAAAATAAAGGGATACACTAGTCTTATATGGACCTAACATTCCTCTCTCCTTCGAAAAAGTGTTTTCCTCAACGCTTAAGTAGTTCTGGATGCTTATGTATAAATTCTCGTCCTTCCATGACAAATCTTCAGTGGGTTAGTTCTTCCATTTGATGAGATAATATGAAATTGATCGATTTCGTAGCTGTCGAGTTCTCATTTATGTGATTGCTTCAGGTTCCAATATGAATTTTACTTCCTCGTCAAGTTCTGGTAATATTTTCTGAACTGGGAGCTTGTCACCTATAACCTTCTTTAAGCATGAAACATGGAAAATTGGGTGCCTCAGGAAGATTCCGGAAGCTCCAATTTCTATGACATAGTACCAATATTTTGCAACACTTTATAAGGACCATAATACTTTGGTGATAATTTATTATCCTTCTTAGCTTACTTGAGGGAAATTTGTTTGTATGGTTGTAGTCATAAAAATACCCAACCACCTACATAAAAACTTATTTCGTTGCAATGTTGATCTTCCTGTTGTTTCATTCGATTTTGCACTAAAGTGAGGTTATCCTTTAAGAGTTGGAGAAATTGTTGTTGATGCTCGATGTGATCTTCCACTGCTTAAACCTTATAATTTTATCTTAAAGATGATGTGATGGATGGTGGATGATATCCATAAAGTGCCATAAATGGGGTAATTTTTGTCGCATTATTGAAGGAAGTGTTAGTATTCCACCATTCAGCTAGAGGTAACCACTTAACCTATTTTGTTTTTTTATCAGATATAAAACAACAAAATATCCTTCCAAACATTTGTTCACTATCTCAGTTTTCCCATCAGATTGAGGAAGATAAGATGAGCTATGAGCTAATTGAGTACCCAGACAAGAAAATAATTTTGTCCAAAAATTTCCAGTGAAAATGGTATCTATGTCACTTACAATAATCTTTGGGTTTCCATGTAGCTTTTGAATTGTTTCCATAAATGCAGTAGCAAATGTGCTAGCTTTAAATGGATGTGATAATGCACAAAAGTGTGCATACTTGGTAAGTATATCAACTACCACCATGATTACACTCTTTCCTTTGGACTTGGGTAAACCTGTGATAAAATCCATTGAACCTACTCTCGACGTTGACTTGGAATGGATAAAGGTTGTAACAGACTCAAGGTATTAATTGTCTCAACTTTATTTTGTTGGAAAACCAAACATTCCGCCACAAAATTTTGAATATTAGATTTAAGGCCATCCAAAAAAAATCATTCTTAACCCTGTGGTATGTTTTTAAAAATCCTGAGTTCCCTACTGTGGGAGATGTGTGCAATTCCAAAATAATCTTTTGTTTGAATTGCAAATTCTTACAAATATATAAACAATCTTTGTACCATAATGAATCATTTTTCCAACTAAATCTATCAGATGTACCGAGATCTTGCTGCAAATTTTGAATGATTTCCCACACTTCTTCGTCATTATTCCATTCATCCCTTGCTTTGGTTATCCAATCTGGTTGGATAATAGAAATGGCACAAAGCAATGCTTCCACATCCTCATCCTTTCTTGAGAGTGAATCTGCAACAACATTTTGTGTCCCTTTTTTGTAGATTGTTTCAAAGTCATAACCCAAAATCTTTGTGACCCATTTTTGTTGTTATTCTAAAGATAATATTTGTTCTAAAAAGTATTTAAGACTATCATGATCCATTTTTACCTTGAAGTGTCTTCCCATTAGGTAAGGTATCCATTTCTTAAGTGCATGTAGTGTTGCCAACATTTCCTTATGATAAATAGGTTTTTGTAAATTATTTCCTTTGATTAGACGACTTTAAAAAGAAATGGGTCTTCATTCTTTCATTAAAACAACACCAATTACATTTCCTGAGGCATCACATTCCACAATAAAGTTTTTTGTGAAGTTTGTCATAGCTAAGACTGGTGCTTGGCACATTGCCTCTTTAAGATGTTCAACGGCCTTAGTTTCTTCTGGAATCCAAGAAAATTCATCTTTCTTTAGTAATGTTGTTAGAGGTGCTGCTATTCCCCCATAATTATTAACAAACTTGCAATAATAACCTGTTAACCTGAGAAATGCTCGCAGATGCTTTATGGTTGTGGGGATTTTTCATTCCTTAATGGATTTAATTTTGTTAGGGTCTACCTTAACACCCTCATGAGATACAATATTACCCATATTTTCCACCTCTTGTACTCCAAAGAAAAATTTGGAGGTTTTTTCATATAATTGTTTCTCCTCCAATAGTTTGAGCACCCTGTCAACATGTTGAATGTGATCATTCCAAGACTTGTTGTAGATTAGTATATCATAAAAAATTACTAACACAAATTTTCTAAGGAAGGGTTTGAAAATGGAATTCTTCAAACCTTGAAATGTAGAAGGTGAATTGGTAAGCCCAAAAGGCGTGACCAAAAATTCATAATGACCCTCATGAGTTCTAAATGTTATTTTCGGAATGTCTTCAATCTTAATTATTATTTGATGATAACATGAACGAAGATCCAACTTGGTGAAGTAAATTTATCCATGTAATTCATCCAATAATTCATCAATGATAGGAATGGGAAATTTATCTTTAATAGTGAGCTTGTTGAGCTCCCTATAATTCGGACACATGCACCATGATTCATCCTTCTTGTGCACCAATACTACTGGAGCAGAGAAAGAACTTTGACTAGGTTGAATTATACCGGCCTCTAGCATTTCTGAAACCATACATTCAATATCACTCTTTTGGGCATAAGGATATCTATAAGGCTTGACGTTTGGAGGAACACTTCCTGGAATCAAATGAATAGCATGATCATGATCACGAATAGGTGGGAGGCCTTTAGGAGTCTTAAACACCTTGGAATGATTTTCCAATACTTTTTGGAGATCTGGAGAAATATATTAATTTGATGTTTGAACCTATAGTGAGCATAATTGTGCAATTACACCTCGTAGTTATTTATTCAGAATATTTTTCATGACATTAGAGTTGATTATCTTTCTTGGTTTCCCTACAATACCCCATAATTCAACTTCCTTTCCTTCCCAAAAAAAATTCAAGAAAATTTCTTGAAAATTAAAATCTATAGTCCCCAAAGATTGTAACCATTGAGCTCCTAGTACAAATTCAGCACCACCCATTGGAATATAAATTATTGGACTATTCAATACATATTCCCACGTGGTTAGCTTGCGATTATGGCACTTTCCTAAGAAATTTATAGTTTCTCTATTTCAAATCATCACTTGACACTCTGGTGTTGGATATAGGAAGCAATTCAATTCCTTGGCTATCTTACAATGAATAACATTATGGGTAATACCTAAATCAATCAGCACTATTAATTTTTTTTTCTTGATATATCCTTCTATCTTGAGAGTTTGAGTGATAATTCTTGCCAATGCATTAAAATATATGGTTTGATTCATTTCTTCCTTCTCCGGGGTTGGTTCCTAGTGTATATCCTCATGTTTTGATGTTTCCTGTTCATTTTCTTACTCCTCTTCACAATCTATGTCAAATAATTTCTTCTTGTTGGAATAGGGTCCCTTGAAAGCTGTGATTTTGTATAAGTTTTGTATATTTTGGTCTTAATTAGTCTAACGCAGGGGTTTTGGGGTGGGTCAAAGCCCCTAATGCATTGTAACGGGTCAAGCTAGACCAAGAGTTTGCAAACCACGATTTGCAGACCATTGGATGCATAGGCTAAATCAGTATAAGTAGATGAACCTTTTTTGAGTCATAGGTAGGAAAGAATAGAGCTTGGTGATAGTGGCGAAGTGTTAGATCTGTTTGGGTTGATAGGGTAAGGACTCCTGCTGGATGTGTCCATGGAGATCCTCAATCCTACTGTGTGTAGACCCTGTTGGCTATGTGCGCAGAATGTGCTTGATTGTATTTGGGTTTTGGATGTTAATATATGCGAATCTGGTTAGAGTATCTCTGCGTTATCTGAGTTTATGTATTACTGTTGATGAAAACTGTTGGATCTATGGTTGACTATTCATTTTTATAATACGAATTATTCTTGTGATCTATTGTTTATGCGTTTATGATATTACAAATGTGAAGGCGCTGATTTAATCTATGACTAATGGTAACTCTGACTACTGAATTGCTACTAGATCTATTTTATAGTTGTGAGAATATCCTTGTTCCTGTGATCTATTGATTACTATGATTATAGTTTTTGTACTGATAGATCAGTGTTGCACACATGGATGCGAATATAGTTAGTAGATACGAGCTCTGCGATATAAGCCTGTAACTAGATCTGAAGCTGTTAAGCTAGGAACGCAGTCCTGTTTGACTTACCTGCTCTCTATCTGAGGGTGCGAAAACCTGGTTCCAGCACCCTCCCATACTACTTCGGGTGAGACTTTGGCTTGCGCAAGCAGGTCACTACTGAAAGGGCTGGTAATATAGGGGTTTGTTGGCAAACCTTAACCTCTGACCCTAGGTCAGGACCCCTTGAGCCAACAACTGGTTCTGTTTCCGGGACCAAGAGAATTTTGAGAGAGAGTATCTGGTGTAGTCATACAGAGTGAATGAGCTCCGCTCAGAGTGAGGGTACAATGTGCAGTGGTAAATACTACAAAACCAATCAAGAAGAAGATCGATCCGTCTACAGTCCAGTAAGAAATTGTGCTCCGCATAGCTCTCAGTCTACACCACCATTGAACCCTCATAGGGGTAAGAACTCTCCACCTTTGCCACCGGAAGACGATATGGATTCGCACATGAAGCTACCCACCTTCAGGGGCATAGGAGATGAGGATATGGATCGATTTTGGTTCATCGTAGGATCGGTATGGACTACGCAGAACGTAGCTAGTGATGCAGGGAAAAGGGTGCAGTTATCCCTTGCCTTTGAAGGAAGGGATTTGGATTAATATATGGGGTACATCAATCAGAATGAGAATGCAACCATTAAAGAAATTAAGAATGATTTGAAACAACGGTTAAAAAATCCCAATTCCTACTCGCAGATAGTGAATGATCTGGAGGATTTCAAGCAAGGACCATCCGAATCCGTATGGGAGGTTGACCAACGGTTAAATAAGGTAATTAGAGAAGGAGGATTTATGTATGATGATAGGCAGCACACGGAGTGGTTCATTGCTATGCTGCTGCCCCACCTGCGCGTGCCAATGGGACATATAGCCATTGAATCACAGGAAAAGGCCTTGGAAATTGCGATGAAGCTAGAACTTGTGCCACGAGATGATACCCAGTTAGGAGTATAGTAGATAAAAGGCCAGCTAGAAGAAATGCATATGGAGATCCAGAATCTGCGGAAGGAGCAAGGAATGGAGGCTAGCCCTGAAAGGTGGTGCATACGATGCAGGGTGAATGGACACACCGAGGATAACTGTCCTCTGCTAGCAGACTACATACAGGCCGGGGGACCCAATTCGTTGCGACCTAGGGAAGCTACAGGACCCAGTTCGGTGCTTTGGTGTGATGATTGTCGTATTGCTGGGTTGCATGATACCAACCACTTCCCTCGCCTTGTTGCATATGTCCCAGAAATAAAGCAACAATGGTGCAGGTTTTGCAGATCTGTAGGCCATGATGAATAGAACTGTCGAACGTATGATCTAATGATAGATCGAGGAAATATGTATAGGATACATGCAAATCCTTCATCACCAAGATCCCCCTCGGGCATAGGTGGTTCTCTAGGCAGGGGAGGGGGCCGAGGTGGAAGTGAGAGTAGGGGGAGAGGGCAACTGATTTGCTATAATTGTGGAGAAAAAGGCCACTTCACAAGGGATTGCACGAACCTTGCAAGACAATCTTGCAGATACTGTAGATAGTTGGACCACGTGGTTGAAGATTTCCCAATTCTGATAGCTAAGATGTAGGAGAAGCAACATACACCTACGTAGAATGTACACAGGGTCAAAGCAGAACCTCGAGATGAAGGACCAAGTGTTAATGTTATAACACGTAGCGGCATGGCCACCAGAGGAGCTGCAAAGAAACTTGAGGCAGAGCCTCTCATCTGTACAGTGGTTGTTAAACTAGAAGGTTTGGACTTACAGAAAGAAAAAGAAACCTTTGTCGCAGCTCACCAGGACTTTGCTAAAACTGAGGCACCTACTTATCAAGCCCCTGTGAACCTCAGAGCAGATGATGAGGTCAAACCATTCTTGCAGGCATGTATGAAGCTGTTGCGCAGCCAAAGGGCCGTAGATAACCTCCAAGCTTTGATAGATAGCTGCGCAGAAAAGACAACCCCGGCCATGGAAATTAAGGATGTGCACAAACTCTATAAGCATAAGAGACACATTGGTCGGGAGATGCGGTTGACTCGCAAATTGGTGATTATGAGATGGATCAGGTTATTCTAGAGTTGGGATCGGATGCAAACTTCCTCCCTAAACAGAATTGGCAGCGAATGGGGGAACCTAAGTTGGAGTGGTCCACTCTCCAGCTACGCATGGTCAACCAACAAAATATCATCCCGCTAGGAAGATTATCAAAGATCTTGGTAGATATCGCAGGAGTTAAGGTCTGGGTTGACTTTGAAGTCATTCAGATTGTAGAAGATGCGGACCCTTACTCGGCGCTCCTAGGATTGGACTGGGCCATAGATATGGGCGATATTATCAACTTAAAAAAGAGGAGCATGGTATTTGAAAGCGAAGGAACACGGGTGATAGTACCACTAGATCCTGCAGAAGGAGAAAGGTATACAGAGCCGGTGTGTGAGGAAGAAGAGGCGGATCACATCTATAAGCTAACTGCGAGGGACGAAGACTGGATGAATCCTACAGCTAATGGTATGCTTTGTTGGGAAGGAGATAGAGAGTGCTTCTCCGACTCCAAAGAGGAAATGGAATTTTGGAAAAATCGGCTACATGATGTCTCTGTGCTGCGCTGCCTACGACTAACAAGGGACTTGCGTTGCATATCCTCCGAGGTAAGAGAACTACCCTACTTTGATGGGTCTGGTAGTGTAAGAGAATTTTTGCGAACATTCGAAGTCGAGGTTCCCAGAGAACAAAGGTTATGGGCCCTTAATCTATCCATGTGCACAACACCTACAAGATGGTGGGATACGCATAAGGGGGCGTTCCAAGACTGGGAGGACTGTTGGGACATGATGATCCTACGATTTGAACCTCCGGCTGAGGCATGTTTCAAGACGTTCCTTGGCCCAGGGGATCTGCGTGAACACTTGGTTGCTTGGATAGAGAAGTGGGGTGACCAAAATACAGAAGAATGGGTTCACTTGTTCATTCATGTGTTAGGTCCAATCCCTACTGCATGGTACCTAGATGTGGAGCTACATCAATGCACCCACCACTGGGGAACTCTGAAGGATGAATTCATAGGAACATTCAAACTGATAGGGGGTTTAGAGGCGCTTTAAGAAGCTCTGCAGGATATAGATATGTTTGTGTTTGGCAAATCCAGCTCCTCAGCAGTATTCAGGGCGCCAACATGGGAAACACAGATTCAGGATATTGTCAATTGTCGCAATATAACGATAGAAGAGTGCAATGAAATCTGCGCAATATCTCTATCCCAGAATCATAAGGGGAGCACACAGTTTTTGGACCTCCATTATAGACTAGGGATGTGATGAAGCCTTTGAAACTGCAGGAAATAAACATTGGCACGAAAAAGCAGCCTAAGTTGGCTAAAATTGGGGACTACTGGGACAATGACACTGTAATAAAAATTGCTTAATTGCTCATAGAATATCAAGACTTATTCCCCACAAAGTTTTCAGAGCTCAAAGGGATCACAGGGGACCTAGGGGTTATGTGCATCATGCTAAAACCATATGCGCGCCCTGT
Organism: Pinus albicaulis; assembly: GCA_034641835.2. Lineage (NCBI taxonomy): Eukaryota > Viridiplantae > Streptophyta > Pinopsida > Pinales > Pinaceae > Pinus > Pinus albicaulis. The sequence continues at coordinate 778,859,504 of CM076581.1, forward strand.
AAAACGGTGGTCCTATTGGCTGAACCCTAAGTATAAGTAGAAGGTTAAGGAAGAAATTGATAAAATTCTCACCGCAAGTATTATTGAGCCAGTCGAACAGTCGTATTGGGTAAGTCCGATGGTGGTTTAGGAAAGGAAAACAAAGGGAGAAATATGAATATGTGTGGAATTACGCAAACTTAATGATGCCTGCGTACATGACCCCTTTCCGACACCATTCTTCGATGAGATCCTGGATAGTGTAGGAGGCCATGAAGCGTACTCATTCACTGATGGGTTCTCACGATACCATCAGATCATAATCGCACTAGAATATCACAACAAAACTACATTTTCCACTGAATGGGGATCCTTCCAGTATACAATCATGCCATTTGGACTCAAGAATGCCCCTATTATCTTCTCGCGGGTCGTTGTTGTAGTGTTCAAGGACTTCATCCACAAATTCCTAGAAGTATATTTCGATGATTGGAATGTCTTTGGCCTAGTAAAGGCACACGTTTCCAACCTGCGCATGATGCTGGATGCTTTTCGGGAACACCATATTTCCTTAAATATCAAGAAATGTATCTTCTACGTACCCTTCAGAATCTTGCTCGGACACATAGTTTTCCGACAAGGGTTGATGGTGGACCCTGTGAAAGTAGCAGTTATTATCAATCTGGCAGTACCTACGACTGAGAAACAGCTGGGTTCAATCCTGGGACATACAGGATAGTACAGAAAATTCATTCATGGATGCGCACTAATCACAGTACCCCTGGAAAAGCTGCTTAAGAAGGATGTTTCATTTTTTTGGGATGACGAGTCCCATAAGAGCTTTGAGCTACTCAAGGAAAATATGGTCTCTTCACCTATTCTTATTTTTCCTGATTGGGAAAATGTATTTCATGTTCATTTTGATGCTTCAGGGATTGCCCTGGGAGCAGTCCTTACGCAGCCTTGATCACCCAATCGCATTTTCTAGTCAAAAACTCTCGAGTGCGGAGCACAATTATGCCACCACGGAGAGGGAAGGATTGGCCATGGTCTATGCACTATAGAAGTATCGACACTACCTGTTAGGAGGGCACTTTAAAATGTTTACAGATCATTCAGCTTTAAAATACCCGGTAAACAAGCCTGTGTTGGGGGGGGGGGAATCTATAGATGGTTGTTGTTGTTTCAGGAATACGATTTTGAAATCATAGTCAAACCAGGGAAGTTGAATGCTGGGCTGGTTCACTTGTCCCGAATTGAGACAGGCAAGGAACCCACTAACCTAGAGGAGGGCTTGTCTGATGCAAAACTATTTTCCATTGTAAAGCATGCAATACATTCCAATGGACAGGAAGGCCTTCACACAGAGATGAAATACCTCTACAACCAAAAAGGCTTTGCAATCCTTTGACAAATGGGCCATTGACTTTGTGGGACCGATCAACCCACCGGGGAATAAGATGGATGCGTGCTACATAATTACTCATTATGTCACCAGGTGGGTCAAAGCACAAGCGGTGAAAGATTGTACTGCAAATACTGTTGCGCACTTCATCTTTGAGCAACTTCTGACCAGATTCAAATGTCCAAAGATCCTTATGAGCGATTGAGGTACACACTTTGTTAATGAAACAATACAAGCTCTGATTGAGGAATTCCAAATCCATCATGCGAAGAGCACCCCGTATCATCCACAGGCTAATGGCATGGTCGAGGCTTTTAACAAAATCTTGGAGCAAGCATTGACCAAGGTCTGCAACGCCGATCGCAGTGATTGGGACATGCGCATCCCAGCAGTTCTTTGGGCCTATCGGATGACCTGTAAGAAGCTAACAGGGAAAACCCCATTCAGGATGGTATATGGCAAGGAGGCCATTATGCTGATGGAGTATGTTGTTCCTAGTCTATGTATTGTAGAATTTACGAACATGGCAGAACCTGCAGTCATGGAGGAGCGTTTTGCATAGCTTATGGCTTTGGAGGAAGGTCGATTTATTGCTAATTTCTGTCAGCAGATTCAGAAGGCCCACGATAAGGCATGGCATGATCGACATATTCACCAAAAGACATTTGCATAGGGCGAGTTGGTCCTCTTATATGATAACTAGTTTGTGAAACACCCAGGGAAATTTCGACAATACTGGATGGGTCCCTACACCGTTAAGGAACTCACGGATAGTGGAGTTATTAGGCTAGCTACCCTGCGCAGCGATATGCTCCCAGGATATGTCAATGGTAGCCGAATCAAACCGTATCAGATCAAATGACTATATGGCCAGAGTAGCTATATAGGGCAGGATATGCCCACCCAGGAAGATGATTATGACTAGGGTATGTGCAAGGAGCGACCACAAATTTGGAAGCCTAAAGGGGTGCGCAGGAGGTGCAGGTTTCTTTTTAAAACGCAACAAGTGCGCTGGGAGCGTAGGGGTGCGTTGGGCACACAAGAGATGCGAAAAATAGCCGTTGGAACAGTAAAATCAGGTAAAATTATATAGTTACCGTTGAAAGGAGCGTGCAGCTGGCATTTAATAACGTGATTTCCAGAGATTTTTTACCGTTTATCTTACGGTAAGTATCAATTAAGGTTCACCTGACCGTTAGTGTCCCTCTGCGGTTATAAAAGGGGAAGGTTAGGTCAGAAGAGGATTCTGTATCTTTTGTCTTGGTTGTGCTCTTCGAGTTTATGCCTTAAGACAGTTTGGGCCTACTTTACTCCTTTCATGTCTGCATAGCCCACCCCCTATGATAGTAGCCACCTGGGTTTGGGATTCATTTTCTGCGCCAGAATGATGACCACCAACCCTGTTGATTCCTCTAGACGATAGCCTCAACAGAGCCAGAAACCGAGGAGGTAGTAGAGTTCGAATCGAAAGTCGAAGCAGTCATCTCCACGCCACCTCCAACAGTGAAGAAAGGAAAAGAGAAAGCGCAAGGTTCAGGAAATCCTGCAAAATGGGCTGGGGTAAAACCCCGCACTTCTCCTCGTAATGTGAAGTCACCATGAGGGGTGGCCCCGGTCGGCTCCCCTAAACCAATAGGTCGCCCTTTATCTGGTTAGGAAAAGGCCCAGGTCGCTCAACCAATCAATTGGTTGCCACCATTTTTCCGGCCTCGCGGACCCTCAACCCGCACACCAAAGAACCTCGATGGCCTGATCACCTACCTACAGATGGCAGTGACCTCGGGCGAGGTCCCCATCATTGGCGATCCCTTTGCCAAGCTTCATGAGGTGAAGTTTGACGATCATGACTTGGCCAACTATGAGGCCTTTCCCCAGCTAGCGCCTGAGTTTTACCTGGAATGGATACTGGAAGATGACGGGGTGCAGGTCGTTCCTTTGTGCTGGGTGTGCGGCTTGGCCGGTTCTGGGCTGTTGAACCTTCTAAAAATGCCACATTTTGGCCACTAAAATGTTACAGATCGCTTGGTGCGTCAGCTTCTCGCCTTGGTCCATGACGGTAGCTTGTGGATCTAGGATCACATCCCTATCGATGTTGCACTAATTTATCAAATTACTGGCCTCCCCACAGAAGGGCCTGATCGGATGCTGCAGATGGGTAAGAAGTATGAGCAGAATATCGCTGATAGCATGCGCGAGACTTACCATGTGCTACGGAATACGCGGGGGTTCATGATCAGTACCATCAACGACCTGGGAATGCAGATGGGTACCTTATTACTAGAATGAAAGCTAATGCGCAAGTGCTAGGCTGCCACCATCCCTGCATATGTCATTCAGTTGGCCGGACAGTGCGAAAAAGACGTTTGCTTCAATTGGTCCCAGCACCTGTGTACCGAATTTTTGGAAAATGTCCGCGAAGCCCAGGAATAGGGGCGCCCATTCTTCTATTCTTGGTTGTTGCTGCTCATTACATTGGTCGCATGGGAAGCACCAAAATAAGCAATCCTCCCCGAGCTCACTCCTGAAATGTGCGAAGGGGCGTGCTACTCCAAATTATGGGATTCCAAGGACGCGCAGCGTATCGAGGACAATCATGTCTTCTGGGTCCTTTTTCAGAGCAGCTTGGCAGCAGCTATTAACTCCCGTCTGTGCTTGTCTCTAGCAGTCTATGAGAAGCACAATACCATCACGGAATTTCAGATCACCATGGACAACATCCAAATCAGGGTGCACAAGGATAAAACCTGGGTCTTTCTCCCATATATGGCTGCGGACGAGGATATTGATCGCAAATTTGCTACGTGGTCTTCGTGGTGGAAGATCGGGTTCAAAACTGGTAGATTGGGCACCACAGGGCTGAGTGATACAAAGGTTACCCCCACTACCATGGCCAAAGGAACTAGTGGATCGAGCAAAGGCGCGGGGAAAGAAGGGTTCAGAAGATCACAACGGGATTCGCAGCAGAAAAAGAATGCTGAAACAGACACCCAGAAGGGTTCGCAGCCGGATAAAAATACGACAAAAGGGGCGGAAGTGGTGTTGCAAGAGGGTTCGCAGCAAAATATGGGTACAGAGGGCCAGGAGATGGGAGGTACTAACTCCCCTAGAGGAACAAAGCGAACAGGTGAGCCCTCTAAAGGGCCACGAAAGAAGCAGCGCTCTCAGCGGACAGAACGCGATGAAACGATTACACTCACGGAAGGCGACCTTGAACAAACCACAGATGCGGTCACATTGGCTACAGAGGAAAAATGGTTGGCTCTGGGAGAGCAACAGAAAGCCGCAGTTGACTCACTTTAGGTCGAGCTCCAAGCCCTACAACTGAAAATGGGTGCACTACAAACCAGTTTGGTCTCGACCCACTCAGCCTCCACCACTAGTAGCACGGTACTTGTTGTAGTCGAAAGCCACCTTTGTCCCCTACCAAGAGCAGCCCTCACAGTAAGTCCACCCAACTTGGGAGCATAAGTGCAGGCTGGCACAGAGGTCCAGCTGGATCTAGTAAAGTTTCCACTTGATTCACTATAGGTTATACATAGCCCTTTGTTTCAAGAACTTCAACATAGAGACCATCAAACCCACCAGCGGGTCGGCACAGCAGAGAAGACCATTGTGGAACAAATGGCTGAGGTAACCAAGGTATAGGCTATGTGTGCCCTCGCCACCACACAACAGATGGAGCCGGAGCATTTAATTGGTAGACTCTACGCAGATGTTACGAATGAAATACTAGCCACAACTACCCCCCAGGCCAAAATTGAAGGGCTGGTCGCGGACTTAAGAGCTTCACGGGCAGATATCCAGGTTGTGAAAACTCAGATGGAACAGAAAATTGCTGACTTACAGGCCAAGCTACAGCTAGAAACACCTCCGGAAGTCAGGGCCCAATGAGCTGTGTCGATTACAACTGCCACGAATGAGTTTACAAGCCAAATTTCTCAGGGTGCTGAATTACTGGACACAGTGATGCATCTATGGACCAGGGTACAGCAGGATCCTCTCCTTTGGGAAATTACTCAAACATTGGGCCAGAAGGAAGAGGAGTTCGATTAGTTGGAGGCTACCTTGACCACATTGGTACCTTCCCAGCGCCTGGCCCGACTTCGCACCAGCGAAGCCCTTAGAGCCGACATGGATTCCCTTTGACAACGGAAGCAGACACTGAGTAATCACCTCCATCCCAGGATGGACGAGGCCCTCAAGCTGTCCCATGATGTTGATGTTTCCGTAAAATAGTTGAACCAAACATTAGAGAGTGTTGCAGCCGCTACAGAAGGCCAAAATTCACAAAAGTTGGTAGAGATAGCTTAGAATTTTGCTATGCAAAGCGAAGGGGTGTTTCCACCACTATTCGATGCAGTCAAACGGCTTCAGGTGAAAATGGAGGACCCACGGCCGCCGTGACTCAGGACAAGTCACAAGATTGTGTTGGGGGACTGTTGGAACAAAGTCCCCTAAAAGTTGTGATTTTGTATAATTTTTGTATATTTTGGTCTTAATTAGTCTAATGCAGGGGTTTTGGGGTGGGTAAAAGCCCCTAATGCATTGTAACAGGTCAAGGGTAGGCCAAGAGTCTGCAAACCATAGTTTGTGGACCATTGGATGCATAGGCTAAATCAGTATAAGTAGATGAACCTTTTTTGAGTCACAGGTGGGAAAGAATAAAGCTTGATGATAGTGGCGAAGTGTTAGATCTGTTTGGGTTGATAGGGTAAGGACTCCTGCTGGCTGTGCGCACAAAGATCCTCAGTCCTGCTATGTGCGGACCTTGCTGGATGTGTGCGCAGGCTATTCTAGATTGTATTTGGGTTTTGGATATTAATATATGTGAATTTGGTTAGAGTATCTCTGCGTTATCTAAGTTTATGTATTACTGTTGATGCGAACTGTTCGATCTATGGTTGACTATTCGTTGTTATAATACAGAGTATTCCTGTGATCTATTGTTTATGATCTTACTCATGATATTACTAATGTGAAGGTGTTGATTTAATCTATGACTGATGGTAACTCTGACTACTGACCTGCGACTAGATCTGTTTTATAGTTACGAGAATATCCTTGTTCCTGTGATCTATTGATTACTGTGATTATAGCTATTGTACTGATTGATAAGTGTTGCACACGTTGATGCGAAGATAGTTAATAGATACGAGCTCTGTGATATAAGTCTATAACTAGATCTGAAGTTGTTAAGCTAGGAATGCAGTCCTGTTTGACTTACCTGCTCTCTCTCTCAGGGTGCAGAAACCTGGTTCCAGCACCCTCCCATACTACTTCGGGTGAGACTTTGGCCTACGCACGCAGGTCACTGCCAAAAGGGCCAGTAGTATAGGGGTTTGTTGGCAAACCTTAACCTTCGAACCTGGGTCAGGACCCCTCGAGCCAACACTTCTTGTCGCACTTATGACCTTTAGTGTATTTTCTATCACAACTATAAAAAATCCCTTTTGCTATTTTTTCCTCCAATTTTTGTGGTGTCAATCTTGTAGATTGTGGAAGGATAGGAGCAACAAAATTTCCATATTTAGAGTTGTGATTGGTAGACTTCCTTGTTGCCATAATTTTCTTTCAAATTTTCTAGCCACCCTGAATTCCTTCTCTAATGAATCAGTTTCCCCAAGACGAACCTCATGTTGGATGTTATCCTTTAAAGTCCCTATGAATACATCAATCATATGATCCTCTAGAATATCTTCTACCCTAATATTCAATTTTTGGAAGTCCTCAATGTGCTCTGCCATTGAACCGTTTTGTTTGAGATTTATTAATTGGCTAAAGAAGGTATTGCTCTTTTTATCCTCATAATGTGCTATCATTTCCTCTGTAAAAATTGACCAAGTGACAAGTGGTTAGAGGCGCAACTGGTGGTCCTTCTCATCCCAAGACTCCAAAGCCTTACAAACTCACATACGAACAGATTCGAGCACTGGCCCCCCCCATCACTAAAAATTTTGCGAAGCTATCGAATTAATACTCGAAGTACACACACTTCCATATTTTCTAAAGAAGAACGCAACTACGCAATTTGAGAAACTGCACAATGTCCTGACCTCCCTTGTCTCCCATAACTGCGCAATATGTTCACATAATGTCCATCCCCTTAGCCTGTCCCACTATCTCCTGGAACTACGCAATTTTCTCCCTCATCCCAGCCTAAACTGTGCATTGTGCAATCTCAAGGATCAAGGATTCCCCTTTCCTGCTTGAACTGCACAAATGCATAGTCATTGAGCCTCTTCCCTAGCCCTCCATCTAGTCCCATCTTATTTAAGGGATTAGTATGCTCATTCTTAGACTAGGGGATTTTTGGAATGATGTCGTCTCATCATGAGTGAATTACAGGAACAAGTACTCAATCATAGCATGGAAAGATTATGAAGAAGGAGGTGAAGGATGGAAGCATGCATAAAGACAAACTTGTAGCTGAACACACAATCCAATCAATCGAGAAAATTGAAGGGACACTAGTTTGGGACCACTATTCAAGACTTGTGATCATTGAAGATTCCTTATCACCAAGCCATGCAGAGGTGAAAAGAAAAACATTCTCAAGAATACATTCAACACTTGGCAATAGTAGTGGCTTGACATTTCCACATCATGAATTCCATGTTATTAGTGTCATGTCGTGTCATGTCATGAGTGGTCACATGCCACACCTTGTGTCCAATGATGTAACATATGTTTCAGAAATGTATTATAAGGTGAGAGTCCAAAGGACATGTGTGGAATACGAAGAGTCATGTAAAGTTAAAAATTCATAGGGAATCAAGCAGTCATGAGGGTATATGAAGAGTTCCAAGGAAGGTGAAGCATCACCTTCTCATTGTTATATATACTCCCTCCTTGTAAGAGCAGAGGAATTTTCACCTTGGCTCCTCCCACAAAGCATTGTAGAGATAAGTTGGTTCTTTTGGGGAGAAAGGAGTGACTCCAACACTCCACTATTAGAGCTAGTGATGTTCATTGTATACATGTGTCTTGGAAATTTTACTTAATAACATAACCCTTTAAGGCCAGCAGGTTCTTCATGCATGGATTATGAATTTTTGTAAGACTATTCTACGGATGTTTGTACTTCATGTTTTCTTTCACATCTGCTAAGATAGTTGAACTATTTCGGTTATTTTAGTACTTAAGGCTTGTTTAGAATGTGTTGTAATGGTTTTTATTGTTGTCTCATCCTTGTGTACTAATCTGTAGGATATTAGACAGACCTTTCTCATTTGTTGGTTGTAACGATCATTGCATCCCTTGTGGACTACTATGTTGGATGTTAGACGAATCCCTCTGGTTCATGTGTGTCTCTCCTTGGGTGGTACTATTACCTCTCTCTTAGAGGCTCACTTTTCTCCTCTCTCCATAGTAGAATAAATTTGACACATTTACAACTAAACACTCACCACACATACCTTCTTGCTTTTCGAAGGCACATTTCATCCCTCTCTCTTGCTGATAGTTAGAGCCAAGGAAAATCTTTAAGATTTTGGCAACCAGGCCTTTATACCAGATAGGACTCCTACACCAAACGGTGTGAGGTATAATTGGGACTTCATATCTAGGAGATTCCCTAAATGTTGGTGGGTCTAGCACCGTCAACAAGTCCCACTACAAATATTCTAGATTTCCTTTTTTATAAATCTTTTTCAAAAATAATTTTGGTGATAGGCCTGAAATTCTCATGGTTGTTCTTTTGATTTTATGAAATGATATCTATAATTTTAGCTATGTAAATCACTACCAAATTTTTCTTCATTGATGTAGGGGAATAATTCAAAAATACATGTTTGATTTAGAAAACTTGAGACATTTTCTGGTGGGATTTGGTTCCCATGAAATTAGTTAGTTTTTAATGACATTCAAAGAGGGTCAACCCAATTAAGGAATTAGCACAAAAATTGACCTTCATGCACTTTAATAAGATTTTTGTGTCCACTCCATACATTCCATGACTTTTCCCAATATTTCCACAACATTCCTTAGCTCTTCTCAATCGATTATGTCAATTTCCTAAAATGCTACAGGATAGTCCCTGTACAGTTACAAGAAGGTGATCAACATGAAAAGAAGAAGAATATTGGAATATTTTCACCTAAGAACAAGGGGGGGAGGGGGGGTGTACCCATGAGAGTCCAATAATCCATCCATTCCATTATATGTTACCTTTTCCATCATTATTCCACTCACCATCCCTCAAAAAACTAATATTTAATCTCCTTTCCACCCATATCCATCAGAGAAAAACTTCCTATCCTCCAAAATCAACCTTCCCATGAATTATCAAGATTTTTGAAAAGTATCACTCATTAAAAATTGTGATTGTATGGGCTCTATGTGACTACTACATAAACACACAGTCTTGTAGAAATCTGCATAAACCCTAAAGGATCACATTTGATGCACCAGGCCAAGATTTTTTGATATTATAAATTTTTTGGAGGCTCCAACATTAGTCCTAAGAAGTTATAGGACCCCCGGTAGGCTGCTACAAGATCATTATTATTCAACCATATTAGAATATTATCAATGGAGGAACATGTTCTCTGATCACTTAAATCATGGAACTTTAATCAACAATGAAACAATAAAAAAAAAATCAAGCCAGTGAAAGGATCAATGAAGACAACAGAATGCACCAAAGAAGAAACTTCAACAATATTTATTAATGCTCCAGCGGCCTCATGCAAACATCAAGTGGTCAAATCCTAATCTACAACACCATCAGCATGAGCATCATCAGGTAGTCTAAGGTATGAAAATTGCTAACCCTTCCTTATGAGCATATCTCAGTTTAAAAAGTGTTATAAATGCATGAGAGAAGAGGTTTTATAAGCTAAGGTTAGTTCAACAGTCACGTTGACCTTCTATAGTTAATTGAAGTTGTCTTATTCAGCCATCACACATGCATAGAATAAAATATAAAAAAATGGTGATGACTATGAAGAGTGGGCTAACGTGCCTATGTCTTGTTTGCATAGGTGGTAGGTCGGAGTGAGCTCGCATAACACATTGAGCCCAACAACCCAACTACCGATAGCATAATTCAGTCTTGGAGTCTCATTTGGCATAAAAATCATATTTTAATGACAAGGAGGCTGATCACTACCGTTGAGAGTCGAGCTACAAATTCAATCGTTTTCATATCCCACTATAGAAGGGGCTACAGGACATGTAGGCTAATGCTACAGGATACACATAAAGTGCTACAAGATTGACACAGAGTTCTACAAGATCATTTTTTTGTGCTACAGGAAATTCCAGAGAGCTACAAAGAGCTTGATTCTAAGAAAATTAGTCACCCAAACCCTATAATTCAAGGAGGAGCATCAAAAGGAGTGAAATTGTGAATTTTTCCTTACCACCTTTTGAAAAAAATCCTACAAAAAATTTCAATTTTTCAATAATACATCTATAACAGTTCTAATGTGAATTTGGGCATGAAGGGAATATGAAATATGGATGTTTTATTGAATTTAAATGATAAGAAATGGAAATGTAATTGTTTTGAGTTACATCATGAATATTACCTCTTCCAATAAATGTAAAGAAATTGTTCCTTTTACCTCTGTCTTAAAAACCCTAATTGCGCAAAAATATTGAAAACCTATAGGAGAGAGAGATAATTGCTTGTCCAACTTTGGGAAATTTTTATTCAAGGCTATGGGGGGTGGATTCAAACATAGAGAGCCCACAAATTCATCAATAATTCACCAACATCCCACAGTTAGGAATATATTTTCCAATCATCAATGGTTAGGGTTCTTTGAAAAATTCAGGGGATTCAGTGATGAGATTACTCAAGAGATTGTTGTAGGCCTCTAGCCACAAGGGGAGAATTTTTTATTTATAGTAGCATCGGATGTCCTCTAAGTCTCAAATTTTCTAGAAAGGCTTAGAAACACGTATTCCAAAATAACCAGAAAGTATTTTGGGAAATTCCACCGAGATGGGGTTTTATTAAAATAATTAATTGTTTTTAATGGGAGCCTACGTCTAAACTTAGGGAATTAAAATAATTAAAGTATATTAATAGAAATGGGTTTGAAACTTATAGAAAAATACGGAGATCGATTCAATATTATCTAAGTCATTGATTATGTTTTAATCTAGGAATTTGATTATTATCTAATGAGAAGATTATAAGAAGGACTTCAATTGGCATTTGGAAAACACACAGAGTGAGTCTAGAGATCAATTTTCTCAAGTGAGCAGCACAGAGCAGCCAAATAATATCATCGATTTGATTTGATTGCAGTGATGGGCAATGATAGTTCTGGTTGAAAGATTTTTTCCTGGGCCGGGAATACATCACAGATAAGGCAGAGAAGAGGACGTAGAAGAGGCAGCGTAGGGGCTACGTTGGGCAGTGCAGTGCCACGCAGAGGCAACATTGAAGCCTTGAGGAGATCAGAAGTTTTGATGAGGATCAGTAAGATCAAGTGCCAGAGTGCTAGGGTGTGAGACCGTAGGGGCACAAGATCAGCATCCAACCAGAAAAACGACCAGCAGAAGGAGGTGACACAATCCCAGCCATAGTTACATAGATATGCGCAGAGGCAGTGTTGGGTTAGTGGTGGATCTCTAGTGTTAGTGTGAGTTAATCCTCACTAGTTCTCTCTCAGTCAATTTCTCTGTGGATAGCCATATTTGGGCATCCAGTTGTATTCAAAAAAACTTATGCCTAATAAGACAAACCCTTATTTTTTCATCGGTTTTCCCACTTGGGTTTTTCCAGGGACTTAGTCCAAAAATAACAGTATCATGTGTGTTTAATTTTATTTCTTAGATATTGTTTCCGCAGATTATTTAGTGAAGGTTGCAGTGTATTTTCTTAAGTATTTACTTGTAGAACACAATAAATAACTTGTATAATTTATCAAGTAGGAGAATTAATATCAGTTTGTTGCAATAGGATTCTAGGAGTTAGGAATTTTCACATGGTATAAAAGTTGTCGTTGGTTTCAAAGCAGCGCAGGTAAAGAAAGAGGGCATACCGGAAGAACTCAGCGTTAAAGAGAAAGAGGGAGATTGAATATATGCATAGGCAGGAGATCGAATATCTACATAGGCAGTGGATCAAATCCCCAAGGGATTGCGCAATCTAGGTCGTGAGGGAAATATTCTCGAGGAAAATATCTCTCTGAGTGAGTCAACAGAGAGGAAATATTTCCAGTTCTTTATATTTCAGCAGTAGAGGGAGAAGCGCGGAAAAATATTTAGTGCATATTAGTGTACTAGTGAGACGCAATTTTTCTATAGAATTTTGTTGGGGAAGAAAAGCGTCAGAAGGAAGAAGAAGACACTTTTTTATTTTATTTTATTCCTCAGTGAATTCCGAGCCAAGGAATTTTAATTCTCATTTTTTGAGCAGCAGTAGTGAGGGGCATATCTACTAACTCAATAGGGAGTGCGTAGGCCAGCCTAGTAGCTGCATAGAGGAGAGATAGGGAGCAGTTTAATATTATCCAGATGATAGAGATGGAAAAAAATGGGCTGAGAGATCAAGATCGGTTGGAAGGAGCCTCCAAATATGTGATTTGGTAGGAAAGGATCACTTTTATATTAGGTGAGCATGATTGCAAGGCCTTTATCGATAATTTGGTAGTTGTCCCCGTAGTTGCAGATCCATTGAAAGCCTACAAGAAGAATATGTCGAAGGCTAAGAGTTTGATCCTAGATAGAGTGAGGGATCATGTAGTATGTCACATTACTGGAAAAGGGACTTCCAAGGAGATGTGGGATGCCTTAGCAACGTTGTATCAAGGATATTTTGAGCAGCGGAAGATGTACTTGTAAAAGAAGATGTGATATATGAGGATGGAAAAGGGATAACACATTGATACATTCTTTGCAAAGCTTTAGGAAAGTCGAGATCATTTGGAAACTGTCAGGCCAACACCTCAGGCCATAGAGATGGTTAGATTAGCCTTGAAATTTGTATCATATGAATGACAATTCCTTTTCCAGAGCATCCTGGGTAGAGAAAGGTTGCCTGATTGGGAACAGATGTGGGCCACTCTTCAATGGGAAGAGATGATGTGAGATATGATCAAGTGCAAACTTTATGCCAGCAACAATAGTAGTGGATCAAAGCCCAAGAAGGAGGAAGAGAATGCAACCCTTTAATCCAAGGGGCAGCATGAGAAAAAAAGGCGGAACAAGGACATCTCAAATATCAAGTGTTTCTAGTGTGGTGAAATGGGCCACTACGGTACACAACTTCCTCTCAATAAGAAGGAAAAGGATGAGAAACATGATCTGTAGGCTGCAACTGCAAGGATCAAAGAGAAGGAGTTCGTCATGATTGCACACATTTCTCCAGGGGAGAATTTAGGTGATCTAGAGTTGTAGTTAGAAAGAGTTGTAGTTGTGTAGGATCCTTGAGAAGCCCACCTCTTGGTTCAATACCTTGCTATGGGTGCCCAAATTAGTAGTAGCAGGATGTACCAGTGTTAGTTGGGATTAGTGCAGGAAGACACAGCTTAAAGTCAACAACAGTGCAACAGCTTCATAGGGTCATCCCAGAAAATAGCAGCAGTCATATCTTCAGTATTAGATGCATCATGATGCAATAGCAACAGTATAATTGCAGTGAAGATGCAGTTCGTAGCAATATGCAGGGTCTGCAGCAACATAGATGTAGAAGCGCAGTATTTGATGGGAAGCAGTGTTAGGCATCAAGAGTGTAGAGGGAGATGTTACAGATTCAGTGTAGTGCTTCAATAGGATGCATTACTATAGCACATTCCTCGCTAAGAGGGAATGTTGATTTCTTGTAGCATCGGATGTGCTCTAAGTCTCAAATTTTGTAGGGAGGCTAGACACACTTATTCCAAAATACCCAGAAAGTGTTTTGGGAAATTCCTCCTGGATGGGGTTTTATTAAAATAATTAAATATTTTTAATGGGAACCTAAGTCTAAACTTAGGGAATTAAAATAATTAAAGTATATTAATAGAACTGGGTGTGAAACTTCTAGACAAAGACAAAGATCGAGTCAATATAATCTAATCCATTGATTATGTTTTAATATGGGCCATTGGTTATCCAACTAGAAGATTATAATAAGGACTTCGATGGGCATTTGGAAAACGCATAGAGTGAGTCTAGAGATCAATTTTCTCAACTGAGCAACTCAGAGAAGCTGGAGAATATCATCGAGGTGATTCGATTGCAGTGAGGGGCAATGATAGTTCTAGTTGGAAGATCTTTTCATGAGCCGGGAATACATCAAAGAGAAGGCAGATAATATGACGCAGAAGAGGCAGCGTAGGGGCTAAGATTGACAGTGCAGTGACATGCAAAGGTAATGTTGAAGCCTTGAGGAGATCTGAAGTTTTGTTGAGGATCAGTCAAATCCAGTGTCAAAGTGTTCCGGTGTGAGACCAGAGGGGAAGAAGATCAACATCCAGCTAGCAAAACGACCAGCCAAAGGAGGTGACGCAGTCCCCATCTAGAGTGACGCAAATATGTGCAAAGGCAGTGTGGGGTTGTCCAATTTAGTGTTGGGTCAGTGCCAGATCTCCAGTGTTAGAGGGAGGTAATCCTCACTAGTTTTCTGTCAGTCATATTCTTTGTGGACAGCCATATTTTGGCATCCATTTGTATTCAGAAAAACTTCTACTCAATAATAAAAATCTTGAGCTGTTGCACCAATTTTCCCGCATTGGGTTTTTCTGGGGACTTAGTCCAAATGTCATGTGTGTTTAATTTTCTTTCTCAAATATTTTTTTTGAATTTAATTTCCGTAGTTTATTTCATGAAGTTTGTAGCATATTTTCTTTAGTATTTACTTGTAGAACATAGTAAATAACTTGTATAATTTATCAAGTAGGATAAGTAATATTAGTTTGCTGCAATAGGATTCTGGGAGTTATGAATTTTCATAGATGCCATCACCATTGTATGGGGACTCATCATCCATTTGAATGAATAAGTCATCAACAGAGTAAGCACACTTCCCCTAATATTGAGATGGAGCAAGGAAGAGAGGACATAGACTATCATAGCTAAAAATAATGTTTTCCTTCCAGAAGAGCATCCCATTGAGGACAAAAATGGGGTCAAAATAGAAAGTTTACTCTATCCCTAATATGAGGTTTCATACCATGTTTTGAAGTACATATCTAGTGAAGGAAGACTGAGCATTATTTATTCCTATCAGTATATGATGCTCTACTAGTTGAGGTTCCAAATGAAATTTCCCATCCAAGACAGGTTGAGCATTCATCACTTTCTTTTCCTGTCCATCATAGAGATGAGCCAAAAAGTAAGAGGGTGGAAACATCAATACATGGCACACCATGGTCTCATAATATTAATTTTCATAGATGCTTTGGAGGGTCTATAAAACCCAAAGACTTTTGTTGACTTTATGGACATGGACAGGGAGGCCTTCCTTGAGATACAAGCACAAGCCCAAAGGTAACTTGGAGAGGCAGCAACAGAGAAGTGGTCTACATAAGCAAAGGCTGAAGAAGAAGAAGAAGAGGCTAATGAAGAAGAACAAGAGGAATTCATTTCCACCTTGGAATCCCTAAGTACCCTAGCTAAACTAAAGGTAAGGAGGCCAAGAAAATACCATATATACTTGAAGAAAAGGAAAAGCGGAAGAATAAGGCAAGGGAATCCTAGGCAACCCTAAACAACACCCATCACCATTGAAGGATCAACCAACCATCATGAGGGATAATTAGAGAGAGAAAAAAAGTAATATGAAGATATAACCTCCACCAAAACCAAGGGAAAAAAACCACAACCCTCACAAAAGAGGCCAAGCACCAAGAGGACCAAGACTCCTAGACAAACCATCAAGCTACAAGAGAAATATACAGTGCTATAGGAAGGAAAAACAATGCTACAAGAAGGTAAAACAGTGCCGCAGTAAGAAACAAAAGTGTTACAAGAAGGTGTTGCACATCTATAGGAAGGAGCTGAGGGGTCACTAGAGAAAAATTCATCCCTACAAGATCTATATCCCCAACCATACTTTGGGTCCTACCATAAATTTTTTGAAGCGGGGTAGATAATACCTACCCGGTTTGCAGTTCCACTTCTCTTCAAGCTATAGAAGGAGAGATCTACAACCCATATGTGGATGCAAATTGCAAAATCCAAGGGAATTTAAGATGTAGGAATAATGGAGGAGAAGATGAAAAATATGGGGGAATAAATGGATGACCTTATAATAAAAGAAGCTAATATGAGTGAACAACTACAAACAAAGTATATAAGGCTAAATGCCCAACTACAAGAGAAAGAGGAGCATGTTGCCACCATGGAAAGCTTAGACATGGAAGCCATTCGATTCAGGAATCCATCAAAAACTTATTTATTTTTCCTAAATTAATAATGGTACCAATTCCATATAAAAACCTTGGAGTAGCATGGCTCTCTCCCTTTCCAAGATTACATAAAATTCATTAATTTTTATCCTAAATCAAGTATTGAGGATAGATCTAAAATGTTTGAGTTTTACATGCATAATTTGATATTGACTGATATAAACTTTTGGGACCCCATCTCAAGAATGGGAGATGTGCAGGTAACAACCTTAGCCTCCTGGCTTACCCATGAATAGGCCTGAGCTGAGGAAATCATAAGAGTCATGGATAAGGAGGTAAATGGACCCTTATGGATCATAACAAAATTAAGAGGTCCTCACATTGTCACCAATAATCATAGGCTCATTGTTTCATATCCTAGGCTAGTAACAACATACACCGAGAAACAAGAGCAGTCCATTTTAAAATTTGAGGATACCTTTAGATTACTAGCAAATGAAATCCTGCAAGCTTGTTAGAGAAGGTAGCATAATTTTCCACACAAATTTAAAATGAAAGAGTATCACTCCCTAGAAAGGCAAAGAAATGCTTTGGATAGGACCCATTTGTCCAAGAGGATACTCCAGAAGTTGAATCAATTGGATTGGGCTCAAATTCAATCCTCCTCTAATATTGGGCCTACAAGAAAATAGGGAGCATGCAGAAGAACAAAGAGAATGGGTAGAGATTGAGAAAAAAATAGGTTTCCATCCTCAAGAAGGCATCCCTTCTGAGTTACCATGAATGAGGTACAGTTAAGAGACTAAATTGCTTAGAGGATGAGCAAAAATTTCAGTAGGGGGTATGATGGGCCTCCCAAATAGGTACAGTTGAAGGCCCATCTGACCATCCATCAACACATTTTAATTTCTCTCTTTGCATTTGATGACATCTTTTAGAGATATAATGTGTTCAATAGGAATTTTAAGGAATATTTCTCACATCTTGTAGTAGGAGGCTCATTCCTTGCATAGTCCCATCAAAACTCGGTTGGCTTATGGGTAGTTACCACCCCTCAGTGATTGCAAGAATCTAGAATACCAGATCCACTTTTGTTAGAGTTTTGGAGGGAAGTGGCCCTCCCTTCAAGAAGGTTTCCCCTCACTTTTTTTTGTATAAATAAAGGATCATAGTAGCTCAGTAGGATTCAAATTTTTAGAGGAAGATAGTGACTATTACAGCTAGAGCTTGCTACTTGTTATTTTCATTGTCATGTTATGTATTTGAATAGTTTCTAAGATAAATTAAAAGCATATTTTCTACTCCAGTATAATTTTTTTTAAAGGGAGTTTAGTTTCCTTGGGTTAGGTTCAAACCTAAGCACTCAAGCCCCTATTTGGTATATTTTTGTTATGCATTTATTTTTGTGCACTTATCCTAGTTGTGTATCTTTGTTTTCAAATCTGTTTATAGGAAAAAAAATATCTCTATAGATTGATCAGTCAACTCCCTTGAGAAGATTGGATGTAGGTCTTGTGAGGAAAAGAAAAAAACTATAGTATGCCTTTTATGCAATAGTTAGATTCCAGTTTAAATTCAACTCATCCATTCCAATGAATTTTCGTATTTTGTAATTAGTATTTTAACAGTCCTTTAATCATGATGTCTTTGTTATTTGAATAATCACTTTGTGTGCAGGTGATATCTATTGGTTCATATGGAAAAGTATAATTTCTTTCCATGCAAAAATACCATCGTCTTCAACGGTCTCCTTCCTATTTTCATTTGCTTCTCCAAATTGTCTACGCACATAAAATTACATTACAAAGCTACAAGAGACCATTAGTTTTATTTTCCCCTTGTGAAAGATGGGCCACTGAGTAGATCTAAGCATGAAAAGGTTCCTTACACTCTTTCATAACCCCCTACCACATTCTCCCACATTCAGATCGCTTCTAAAACCCTTAGATCACTCTCGTATGTAATCTTGTATAAATACAAGGCATCCTGTTGCAATCTTGTATCACTTCACAAAATCCATCATAACTTAGCCATAATTTCTTCTTAAGCTCATTTTTTTATTTTGATCACTCTAAAACATTCCCTAAGCCTTGAAATCCAACTTGAGAATACTAGAGACCCTTTGTATATCTTCCTTTCATCATTGTAGCTTTAAATATGCAATTAGGATTTATTGTTTTGGATATGAGTTAAGTAGCATATAAATGGTTTACATTGATTTCTTTTGAACATTTGATGGTTTCTGCAAACATAATAGGTTTTAACTTGGTTGCAATAGTGTAGGTTTGATTTCTTGCAAGATATATTAGTATCTACTTTTTTGCAACTAGTTAGGGTTTAATTTCATATTATTTAACTTCTACATAACACATTAGGATTTCCTTTTCAACCTTTCTTCTCAAGAAAATAGAGTAGTGTTTCCTTGATGCAGTAGGACAAGTAATGCTTCAATTTTCTCTTTTCTCGCAAAGTTAAGTTCAGTAGTTTGCCTTATTTGGAATTTTGCAAAATGGTCTCTGCAAATTTCAGTTTAATCTATTAATTCACGATAACTTAGTTATAATATTGCTTAATGTGGATATAGCATTGACACCTATTAAGTTTGTATGAACTCTAGATTGATAAATTAAATTTGGTATCCTTGGGAGTTGCAACATTCTTGTTGTAATACCATGACTCATCAATTATAATAATGGATTCCTTTGGTACAATAATGGTAAGTTGGTGCACCATGATTTTATTCCCATTGAATGTTTGGGCGAAGTTGAGTGCAATTTACATCTATGAACCTTTGAATTTCTCAAAAAAATTGAGCCAAATAGCTCATGCAAAAATTCCCATGACAACATGGTTGGCCCTTATGGCCTTAGTGTTCTTTTATTTTGTCCTTTTCATTGAGGCTCTTATCATGTTTGAATGTTTATGTTTGCAAAAATGGCTTTAGGTAAGGATTTGACATAGGGAAAATTTGTTGTCTCAAACTCGAGGTTAACAATGTCCCTAAAATTGGTTGGGATGGTACCGAGCTTGACATGAATTAGTATGGCCAGTAAAAAAAAATTCATCACATGTGCGAGAATTTAAATAATTTTAAACATCATGTCATTTGTATTACCAAATTCATTATTTAACATGTTATCGAATTATCATAGGCCAAGAAACATTATGCTATGAAAAGGTTTTGGTTTATAAAGTGGGTTATTTTTACATAACAAGATATCCTACAACCTGGACTATGGTTGCATAGTGCTATGAAATAGACTATGATTATAGAATAAGGTTTTTCTATAGAGTGAATTTATGATTACATGATAAAGTATGTTGTGGAATGGACTATAATTACACAATAAGATATGTTTCAAAATGGACTAGCTACAATTACATGGTATGTTATGGAATGGATTGTGATTACACAATAAGCTGCAAAATGGTTCATGATTATAGATCATGCCACAAACAATTCACCCCAAATTAAGTTAAAAATAAGCATTATGACATACATCTAGTTTACCTTAGCTATGTATGTTATGCTACCAAATAAATTTTAGTTCACAACAGATTTGTTAAAGCACTTTAAATGATAATATAGTAAATAAGGAATTATAATATAAGGCATTATTCAGTAGATAATAAACCCTTAATGTGCATGTTATATATGTTTTATGATATTAGGAAAGGGTGAATAAATATCTCAAGGTATTAAAATCGCCAATTAATCTCATAATTTATATTTATAGAAAATAAATTAAGGATGTACTATAGAGAACTTGGATTGTTATAGAAAAATAAAGTATAGGTGCCATGCCATTGTTGTTGATTCTCCTAACAGTAATTGGAGCCTTGGAATGATCCGGACTTACGCAGGAAAGCAATAAAATACAAAAATACACATAAACATAGAGATTCAGTATAAATAAGGCTTCATTTCATTAATATCACATAAGTGAATTATGCTTACAGAAAGAATGGAATAAACTAGTTTGGGTGCTGGTAGCTTATCTCTGAGAAGAGATGTGGTAGCTACAGGCGTTTAAACTGTGTTATAATGAGGCTCGAAGGCCTATTTATTATTTAGAAACAATGGAAAACCCTAAACATATAAAAACCTAACCCTAGGACATGAAACACCAAACTATGGGCCCCGTTGGGGTAAATTGGTACATCAATTTCCCGGGGTCGCAACTTTAGCATATGATCTATGTTTGACGCACGTGATACCTCATTATAAAGACATATCCAAGGATTATAATGACTGACAAAGAATATTGAGTCAAATACTAATATTTTTCTAGAGGTCATTTTCCCAAAAAAAACATCGTTTAGGGCCTCGAAATGGCTCTGGAAGTTCAGGGCCCAAAAAATTGCCAAAAATAGTAAATTTTGCTACAATTAAGGAAAATGAAAAACTAAAAGAAAAAATGGTGGGGGTCCAAGTGGAATAGGTGGGTGGCCACCAATATCCACCTACATCATTCCTCCCCCTTAGGGATAAATGGTCCCCATTGCGTTGAGTTCCTCCATGAGATGAGGAAAATTCTGTTGAACTTGGTCCCTGGTGAGCCACTTGCCCTGGTGAAGGAGTTGGCCTGCTTTGACAGCTCAATATTGTTGGATCCTCTACTAGCAGGTGTTATTGATATGTATGTCCATGATCCAATCAGTTGTGTCTTGTTCCATGATGTCTGGATTTAACTATGTTGATGTGAGTTGTTATGCTATGTCGGATGTGTTGAGTAGAGGTGAAAAGTAGGGTTGAAGGCGATCCACATTGAAAATTTGGTGCAGACCAAGGAATGGTGGAATACTTATCTTGGAGGAATTGTCCCCTATAGCCTTGGTGATGTTCTATGGCCCATATCGAAGCGAGCGAAGCTTGCAGTGTGGTCCAACAAGATGCTTCTTCTGCATATGTAGCCACATTTTGTCGCCCACTTGGAAGTTTTGTGGCACCCGATGTTGATTATCTCGTTGCTTGTACTTAGCATTGGATCTTTCCAATATTTCATGAACCTATTGGTGGATGTGTTGAATTCACTTAATGAATTTGTTCACCTTATCAACTTCAGACTGGATATGAGCCAAATCGGCTTGAGTAGTTGCAAATGGTGTGGCTATGTAAATGGGATAGAGTGGTTGGAATCCTGAGCCCACCTAAAAGGGGTTGTGGTTGGTTGAGCTGTGGAGGGTTGGTTATAGTTGTGTTTAACATAGGGGAGGCTCTCATCCCACGTGCGTGGATGATTTGAGTTGTACATGTGCATAATGTGTACAATCATATTGTTGACGACCTCTGTTTGGCCATCATTTTGGGGATGGAAAGTTGTGGACTTTGTGAGCTTGGTGTCCAACATTGACCAGAGGCTAGACCAAAATGTAATGAGGAACTTGTTGTCCCGATATGAGATGATAGACTATGGGATCCCAAAGTGTACCCATACTCGTTCAAATAAGATTTTAGCAGTGACTTCTGCTATGAAATTCTTCTTGTAGGTCGTCATAATGGCCATCTTCGAGAACCTGTCGACGAACAAGAAAATACATTAGTTTCCATGCTTAATATAAGGAATCCAAACATGTAATCCATGGATTCCCAAGGTTGACTAGGGGTAGGTAATGGAGTATAGAGGCCTTGCTTCCTGATGGTCGGTTTGTCAATGGCGCAGGCAATGTAGGATTTGATGTACTTCTCGACATCTTGTCGAAGGTTTGACCAATAGAAATAATTCTGCAATACTATCACTATTTTCACGACCCTAAAATGCCCAGCAACTTGACTATAGTGTGCTTCCCAAATCATCTTGGCACGCTCACTTGAAGGAACACAAAGGTGTCCCAGGTGACATAGTAGTGCATCTTGGAGGTGAAATTTTGGAACTTGGTTACCCTCCAAGAGTGTCTTGTATGTGTGATCGACTTTTGGATCACTCTTGTAGAGAAGTGGCCAATGAGAAGTCTCGTGCCCACAAGAGTTGAGCATAGTGGTTAGCGCCACGATCGGTGTTCGGCTGAGGAAATTTTCAAAATTATTGGTGTTGCCCTTCTTATACTTGATGTTCAAATGATTTTTTTGCATATATGTGGACCACTTATGATGGCGATCGTTCTGCTACTTCCCTTGTATCTGTATGAACTCCAGGGGTCGATGGTCTGTGTGGAAGAATATTTCCTTTGAAATATTCCAAAATTAGCTTGCATCTAATTGGAATATTAATCTTTGCTTTTTTCACTTAGGGTAGGGAGACCCATAAATCTCTTTATTAGGAATAAAACCACTTCTCATGTGAATATGTCTCATTATATCAGATAAATAAAGCACCCTTAGGTGTGAACAGGGGCTAGAGCATGTGGACAAGGTCAAATTTGACTAGATCAACAACGTTGTTATGGAGATAGTGGAGGATTAATGGAGGACAACGTAGTCAATTAGGAGGAGTGTATGCAGGAGAGTAACTCATTTAATGAGTGGGACCCAGGGTGAGGAAGCTCACCAAGCATAAAAGGAAGAGTATGGAATCCATAGAATACATGATTTGGATTATTGATTTTGAGTTCTTGTATGACTATTTGCACGCTTCAGTTGTTTAGCTAAGTCTGTTGTGATGTTTATCACAAGGGTGTTCCTGAGCGGGAATCCAACCCTCATCCTTGGGGGACTTCGAGTGCCTACTCAAAAGAGGCATCTCGAGCTGCATTTCCACCATTCGGCATTTGGCGAAGCTTCAGTCATCATCCACAGCGCAATATATTCCAAGATTGGGTTGTTTTGCAGGGAAACAGCAGTGGAGAACAAATAGATTCAGTTTCCTAGCTTTTATTCCATTGGAGTGGTCATCCTTTCATCCAGGAGGCTAGTGAGGAAGATCTTAGTGCATAATTTTGATATCTGGTTGTAGGCCAAGTAGATACCATGAGCTACAATTTAGTTCCCTTCAAGAATTGTGTTATTTCAGTGAGTAGCTACAGCAGAGGGTTTAGTGCCCTAGTTGAGGAGATAGATTTCTAGTGAGGGGATCAACCCTTCATCCAGGATATCTATTGGAGGACTTCTATCTATTTTCTACATCATATCAGCCACCTCCTATCAGCTATCTAGTTGCAGTGATTATTCATCCCTAGGGCCATATTTTTCTATTCTTGTATTTTGGGTATTTCCGGAAACCCTTTCTGGGTTGTCTTGGAAATGTGTTTTGCAGCTTAAATTTCTATTCCTGACACTTTTAGAGAATTGTATCAGCAGCTATATATATTTGTATTTTCTAGCTGCAGTTATTCTCTCATAGACAGCACAATTACAACATTCTAGCATTTCACGTATTAGCATCATTTCATATTTTGATGTATTGTTTCATGGGAGGCTTTTTTTCCCATCTTGAGTG
The DNA here is from genome assembly GCA_034641835.2 of Pinus albicaulis. Lineage (NCBI taxonomy): Eukaryota > Viridiplantae > Streptophyta > Pinopsida > Pinales > Pinaceae > Pinus > Pinus albicaulis. The sequence continues at coordinate 778,883,551 of CM076581.1, forward strand.
ACCTTTTTCCTCAAGATCTTGTACTTATTTTTTGCTAACAAACATAATGGAATGACTCTATGTTTGTCTCATGTTTTGATCTATTGATATTTACTGCATATTTCCAGTTTATGTTCAATATTCCTATCTTTTCCATTTTGGAATATTACAATGGTATCAGAGCATAATCTTGGCTTAGCCTATGAGATATCATATCTATGTCATCAGAAGAAGAAGAAGCTTGTCACAAAAAGGAGAAGGTTTGCAGAAGAAACAAAGGCAAGACTCCATTATCAGGAGGAATGAAGGGAAAGGAGTTTTCAAGGCTTCTTCTCCAAACTATGCAGGGTATTAACAGAGACATAAAAGAGATGAGGATGGAGAGATATAAAAATTCTCCAAAGGGGTTTGTACATGAAGAAATCTCCAGAATTTCACATTATTGGTGTGAGCATTCAACCTCACAATCAATTCCACAATGCTCTACCATTCCTACATTCTTAGCAAGAGAAGAGGAGGAAGGAGATACACGAAAGGAGGAGACTCTTGGTGACTATCTCCAAGAATATGAATCTCAATCTCAGAGGTTTAAAGAGCATCTAAAATTCCAATGGTTTTGTCAGATCAAGGAGAATAGAAGACCCAGTAATCCCAATAGAATAAAAGGATGCATGCAGTTACTTTGGGTATATTCTTTCTACCTAATTTTGATGGGTCACCCAAGTGCATAGCTAAGGCTTGGGTAAGTAAGTTAGACACCTATTTTCAGCTGCATAAAGTTTCATAAAAGGAGGCCATTAAGGTAGCAACACTACACCTTGAAGGTAAGGCTCATGATTGCTGGTTTTATGGTTTTTCTTCATTGAGTCAAGAAAATATAACTACTTATGCAGATTTCAATAGGATTTTAGTGAAAATATTTGATAAAAACCATTCAGAAACATATTTGGTTGAGCTAACCAAGCCCAAGCAGGTAGAACCTTTGCATGAGTTGGTAAGATCCACAAGACCAACTCTTATCCAAAATTCTATTAAGGGGGCTAGAGACTTGCAAAATAACTTTCCAAGGGCAAGAGCCCCACTTCAGCAAGATCTCTCTTCTCAAGAGGAAGACATGAAGATTCCTCCCTCAAGAGAGGACCAAGACAAATGGCCTCTTAATGATGATGAGGTATTCTCCAATAATGATGAGGAGGAAGAGGAAGAGCCGGAAATAGCCACTAGCACTGTAACAGCAAGAGGAGATCCACCACCATTTGGAGATGGAGATGAAGCAATTTCTTCAACTAGAGGATCCCTTGTATCCTTGCAAGAAGTTCCAAAGGATTTAACATATGGAGACCAGGATACCATCCAGGAGTAGCATGTGGCAGTATTGATAGACAATGGGACTAAGTAGTGGAAGGAGTGTGTTCTGGAATTGACCAAATTTTTGAGGACATACACCATGATTGATCACTTCTTTGTGGTCAAGACTCTTGACACCAATATTCCATTGGGTGTGCATGGGTTGATTACATTGGGGAAGGACACCCTAGACTGTGAGACCTTGCATATGAAAGGAGGAGATAAGAAGGATGGCTAGCATCAAGTGATTGGGAGCATACATCCCTATCCATTTCAGGAGGTTTATGCACAGAATAAGGAGGTTGATTTTTGCAGTGAAATCAGGGACAAATCAGTGCATTCACATATACAATCTAATTTAGACCTTGATGTCTCATTACATGGAGGCATTCCACCAGGAAGGCCCCCTGATTGGAAGATGATCAAAGAGTTCTCACAACATGATACATCATTCATGGATCTGGATCAGGAAGGAGCCTTGGGAGAGGCTAACACAACATAGAGAGCCCTTGATTGGCTCAAGGAAGGGATGAGCACTTGTTTGATATTTTTATTTCCATCTCTCACTCAACTACTTACGCTGGAAGATATTGATTTAGGAGTAGATGATGGCACAACCATGGTGCCAAGGGGCTACTCCATTGCCTTGGAGAAGCAAATGATACTTCCACACATGAGGGATTCTTCTGCATATGACAAGAGGTTATCGATACTCTTGCATGCATTGGCCAAACTATGAAAGTTTTGGATGGGAAATGTCTTTCAAGAGAAGTTTGGCCCCCATAAACTTCAATCTTGTCTTGGGAAAAAGTGGCTACAAGGGAGGCAGCAAAGGTGGGATAGCAGTACTCCGACATGTGGCTTTGGCATTGAGAATTTCAAGGAGGGGAGCTATGAGGTGATAGGTGCTCCATTACAGAAATTAGTAGCACTGTCATTGAGGAGTATAGATTCATATTGGGAGTCACGACTATTGGTGTAGTATTCCAAGAACCTCTTCACATGTAAGGTTCTTGATAAGAAAGTGACATATGGGAGGCATAGAGTGGTTGATGGAGTCATTTATTTCCAGGATTGGGTCTTCTTGACTAGATACTCCAAGCTCAAGGAGAATATTCTATATGCAGCATATGAGGCACTCTTTTCCGGGCATATATATTTCATTGAGACTTACCACGCCATCATGGAGGGATTCTATTGGGAGGATCTCAAAGAGGATGTGCTCCAGCATATCAGGAGGTATGTATCTTGTTTGATGAATGAGGAGGAAATCAACCACCTTGCAAGGTTGTTACAACCACTTTCCCTTTTAATAGAGAGATGGGAAGGCTCATCTATGGACCTCTTCACCAAATTTCCAACAATATATGGTAAGGATTGTGTCTTTACGCTTATTGATCAACTAACCATGTAATTACATTCCTTTTCCATACATCTACAATACATTACTCCACAAGAGAGTAAGCCTCTCCTTGGATTTCATGGTCCTCTTAGGACTACATTCAGTGATGGGAATGGCAACTTTCTAGAGGGCTTTGGGCAAGAATTATTTTTATTGGGTTACATTCAGTTAACACCAAATTCCCTTTACTACTTTCAAGCTTTTGAGACGTTAATGGCAGAAATGAAGAGGTTGGATGGCCACTTATCATATCATGTTTTTAGGCAGCTAGGACTAGAACAACGCTGGTCTCACTTGAGGGACTATTGTCACCATTCGGTATGTCATGTGACATTTAGTGTATGTTTCCTTTGGATCACATATTGCGATGATCTTCTATTCACTATATGTGGAATGACTTGGGCAAGAGAGGTTCCTAGAACCAAAGAGTGGAACCAAGAGAGTCCGGATACCTTTTGGATTCTTGAGGACAACATTATTGTAGCCCAAGACCAGCAGCAACTCCATACATATCACAAATGGAGATAGAGGCTGCATGGGGTGAAAAAATTGGCCCTTCATTTTCAGCTATGCAGCCCCTCTACATTGCAAGAGTAGGGGATTGGTGAGTTCTTCTATGAGCTACCAAGGATGACTCACTTTGTTTGGATGATAGCATGGGGATTGGAGATTTTCATTGGGGTTGAGGCCTCCAACATTTTTTATCTCTCATGCCTCAAGGAGGCCAATGGACATCATGTAGGTTTCCCCATGGATTTCCCACTCCTTCATGATGAGAGCCATTTTTTTTATCTACCAAAGGCTAACTTGCACACTTGGGAGGATCCATTAGGAGACAGGTTGATTGTAGAGCACTTGGTTCAGTGGGGGAGAATATCATATGAGGAGGCTACAGGAGGAGGAGAGGAGGATTTTCAGTGTCCATCCTTGCAGTTTCTTGAGGACAAGAAACATTTGGGAGGGGAGGACTGTAATATTCCAAAACTAGCTTGCATCTAATTGGAATATTAATACTTTCTTTTGTCACTTAGATAGATGAATAAGTGGGTAGGGAGACCCATAAATATATTTAGTAGGAATAAAAAAACTTCTCATGTGAATGTGGCTCATTATATCAGCTAAATAAAGCACCCTTAGGTGTGAACAGGGGCTAGACCATGTGGACATTGTCAAATTTTACCAGATCGACAATGCTATTATGGATATAGTGGAGGATTAATGGAGGATAACACAGTCAATCAGGAGTAGTGTATGCATGAGAGTAACTCCTTTAATGAGTGGGACCCAAGGTGAGGAAGCTCACCAAGCATAAGGAAAGAGGATGGCAGCCATAAAATACATGATTTGGATTATTTATTTTGTGGTCTTGTATGACTATTTTCATGCTTCAGTTGTTTAGCTAAGTCTGTTGTGTTGTTTAGCACAAGGGTGTTCCCAGGCGGGAATCCCACCCTCATCCTAGGGGGACTTCAAGTTCCTACTTAGGAGAGGTACCTTGAGCTGCATTTCCACCATCCATAATTTGTCCAAGCTTCAGCGATCATCTATAGCACAGTCTATTCCAGGATTGGGTTGTTTTGCAGGGCAGCAGCAGTGGAGAAGAAATAGATTCAATTTCCTAGTTTTTTTTCCATTAAATGGGTCATCCTTTCATCCGAGAGGCTAGTGAGGAAGATATTAGTGCATCATTTTGATATATGGTTTTAGGCCAAGTAACTAGCATCATCTACAGCACAGTTCCCTTCAGGAATTGAGTTATTTTAGTGAGCAGTTGTAGTAGAGGGATTAGTGCCCTAGTTGAGGAGATAAATTTCCAGTGAGGGGATCATCCCTTCATCCCGGAGATCTATTAGAGGATTTCCATATATTTTCTACATCAGATCAGCCATCTCCTATAAGCTATCAAGTTGCAGTGATCATTCATCCCTAGGGCCATATTTTTCTATTCTTTTATTTGGGGTATTTCTGGAAACCCTTTCTGGGTTGCCTTGGAAATATGTTTTGGAGCTTAAATCTCTATTCCTGACACTTTTGGAGCATTGTATCAACAGATATATATATATATTTATATTTTCTATCTATATCTATTCTCTCATAGACAACGCAGTTACAACATTCAGTTATTTCATGTATTAGTAGCATTTCATATTTTGATGTATTGTTTCATGGGAGGCTTGTTTGCCCATCTTGAGTGACCTTTTTACTCAAGATCTTGTACTTATTTTCTCCTAATAAACATAATGGAATGGCTCTATGTTTACCTCATGTTTTGATCTATTGATATTTACTTCATATTTCCAGCTTATGTTCAATATTTCTGTCTTTTCCATTTTGGAATATTACATCCTTCCCCAAAATGTAATGCTTCCATTTTCGGCAAGCATGCATAATGGAATACATCTCTTTGTCATAATTGGGATACTTCCAGACTGTGTTGGATAGTGTCTCACTGTGATATTCCATTGGATGCCCATGTTGAGTAAGAACTGACCCAATATCATAGTCAAAGGAATTTGTCTTGATCTCGAATGGTTGTTGCAAGTCTGGTGATGCGAGCACTGGAGTAGAGTGGAGGCAATGTTTCAACTCTTAAAATGCCTTCTATTAAGATTCAGACCAAAATGATTTTGGTTTTTATCCTCCCTTGGTGACTTGACTCAAGGGCCAAGTGATACGAGATAATCCCAACACGAAACTACGGTAGAAATTAGTAAGACCTTGAAAGTTGCGGAGCTCTTTTAGAGTGGTTGGGGCTGGCCAATCTTGAATGACTTGGATCTTGGCTAGATCACATGCACCCCCTGCTCATCAATAATGTATCACTGAACCTGGTTCATGCCAAAAGTGCACTTCTCCAAATTGACACACAAATTGTGTTGTCGTGGTGTTTGGAGGACTTGTCGGATGTGGTGGAGGTGCTCTTCTCAAGTCTGGATGAAGACTAGGATGTCATCTAAGTACACGATTAAAAATGAGTTGGTGAATGGTCCATCGGCATCATGAAGGTTGCATGAGAATTTTCCAACCCAGAAGGCATGACCAGCCATTTGAGTAGGCCCTCCTTGGGTTTTAAGGTAGTCTTCCACAAATCATAGGGTTTGATTGGTACCTGATGATACCCAAACTCCAAGTTGATCTTGCTAAAATATTTTTCCCCCTTGATTTGTTCCAGAAGGTCATAATTTTTTTGGATCCGGTACCTATTCTAGATGGTGATCTTGTTCAGCACCCGATAGTCAATACAGAGTCTCCAAGTCCCATCTTTCTTCTACACCAACACGATCGGACTCCCACAAGGCGATGAACTCGATTGGATGTGACCTTTCTACAACAACTCCTAAATATTCCTCTTGATTTCATCGTTCTCCAAAACATAGTGCTGATAGATTGTTGCATTGTGAAGTTGCGCACCTAGGGTCAGATCGATGGGGTGCTTGACCTGATAGTGCAGAGGCACCCCTATGGGAGAGGTGAAGATATCCCCATACTCCTCCATGACCTTTCCCATTTATTTTTGTCGTATGAAGGAGCTCTGTCTGGAGGTCATGCCCACAATATTCTTCTTTCCCTAAGGGCGGATCATGAGGAAAAAAAATTTCCCGGTTTTGTAAATGAGCTTATTGCATTGTTTTGCAGTGACCAAAGAGATGGTGGCAGGCGGTTCTACCTCTGGTATCCTGTACAACTTATTTTCCGAAGTAAAAATAACAACATGACGTCGGGACTCATACACAACTTGTCTCTTCCACAAGGATTCAATCTGATCATGCAATATACTAAAACAAGATATTGAATCCTTCTACAATATTTGCAGAAAATAAACACGATCGCACAATCACACCAAGTAAGAGAAAGAAGAAAATCAATAACACAACACAGATATTTTTTCTTAGGAAATAATTCTGCTCAAAACCCCTCTATCTCTATTGTATAATGAACCAAGGAATCATGAAACAATACAATGCACTCTTCTCACAAGAGTCTGATGCATTATCTTGACTGTCTCACATTGATCTAGACAAAATTGGGTTAGTACTTAGCCAATTCTCAGCCTCTGCTCAACCTGCCTTTCTCACGCAATCCCTAGGAAATTAATACCTATTCAATAGGATAATTAGCCTTCCTTGACTGCGCAATACATCATGGGCATCCTATGGTGTATATAATTGAGCCCAGGAAAATTTCTATAAATACAACTGATAGATAACTTCCCTTTAACCTCTGTCTCATCTAGGTCTTCATTAAGACTGACACACATGCAACTATTAATAGTAAATCATCAGTCACTTGACAGATCACTGCATGTGAATTAAATATGATTTAATTCACTTGACCTCTCACTAGTGCAACAATCAGATACAACTAATTAAACTGATTTTAACTCAATTAATTGAGTTAACTGATTTCTCACGCATTAAACTAATACACTAACTACAACTTGGACTCTAAAAAAAATATAATCACTCTACATGCCTCACAAACCACCCCAAACTCGAATTTCATGAGCTAACTGAGTCTATCACACTCAGTTAACTATTACAAGTGATTATGAGATAAGATTACAATTTATTGTCCAATTTATTTAAGGGATAAATAAATTTGACACATATTTCTTCTAATTTAATTAAGAAATAATTAAATCAAAAGCCTCCATGGTAGCCATTTTTGTATACCATTTTCTAGATGTTGTTTATGGATGCCAATTTCATTATTTCTTGTTGCAAATTTCAATAGTTGGTAAGCCCATCCGCTTCACCACTTTTTCTAAAATGAGGTTCTTTTGGTTCCCACTGTCAACAATGAACTGCAGCGGGGAAACCTTTACCACATCTGGGAATGGAAGAGGTGCTCCTCCTCTTTTGGATCTTTTTGTTCCTCCATCTAGATCTTCGTGGTGGCAATGGTGGTGTTGGGCTCAGCATTGATAATTTTCTTCCTTTTGTCACTTCCCTTATCGGGTTCTAATTCAGAGTCGAAGCATGCATCTAATTTAGAAGCCTTCATCTCGACCACTAGTGACTTCTTGGCCTAACATTCACTTGTATTGTGAGTGGAGCTCTTATGGAACTCACACCACTTTCCCATGTCCTTCTTTGGCTTCATGGTGTTGTTATTTGCTTGCAGCTTTGGTGGGTTATCCTCGGCCACCCCACCTTGGCTTTTTCCTTTGTTGTACGGTTTGGGGGCACCTTTCCCTTGCTTCTAATTCATAGATCCAAAGTATCGCTTCTTCTATTTGAACTTCTGCTCAATCTTGCTAGCATACTGGTATGCTTCACCAAGCGAGGATATGTCGAGGAACTCGATTTTCTCTTGAATGTATCTATGTATAAAACTATGGTACTTTAGCACCAAATGTTTCTCTAAATATTTGATACCCAATTTTGTGCGCAGGGTATGGAACAGATTCGTCAGCTCATACACATATTGATCCCTTTGCTGCCACAACATAGTCCATTGTATGTACTTTTCCTCATAGCTCCCCACAGGATAATATTATTCCTTGATGGCATCTCGGAAAGAATTGCAAATGGGTGTGGCCGAAAATAGAGAGGGTTCCCTCTCATCCTCTTGCTCACGGTAGGTTTCCTACCAGTCCTTGACATGGGGACGGCTTTGAGGAGTGCAAAAGTAATATTTTCCCAGTTGGAAAAGTCACGAACTGAAAATACCCTTCTAATAGATTCAACCATCTATCTATGACGTCTGCATCTATTTGGACCTCAAATATGGGAATGTCAAAGTTTTCTTGTACCCTAAAAGGAGTTGTGCCTCCAAAGTGGTATCTAGATGCAGATGCACCGCTGGTGGGCAGTCGTTGAAGAATCTGGGAAAAGTTATCCATCATCGCGTTCCTTTATTTCTTGAGGGCCTCCTCAAGAAATATTTTGATAGGATCTCATACTCCATTCTCTTTCTTTTTGTCCCCCATGCGTGGCCATCGAGGTTTGCGAGGTTGATCTTGCAAAGGTTCAACCAGATCGAGCCCTAACTCCTTATACCCCGACCTCGTTGCGGACATGTAAAGAAGGATGGAGAAAGAGCAGACCGATCTGATACCATTGATCCGAACTTATGCAAGGACACAATAGAATACATAAATACACATAAATGCAAAGATGCAGTGAAATAAGGCTTCATTTCATTAATATCAAATAACTGAAATATTCTTACAGACATAATGGAAATAAACTAGCTAGGGCATTGGTAGCTTATCTCTAAGAAGGGATGTGGCATATACAGGCCTCTAAACTATGTTAGAATGAGGCTTGAAGGCCTATTTATTATTGAGAAACAATGGAAAACCCTAAACATCCAAAAACCTAACCCTTGGAGATGAAACGCCAAACTATGGGCCTTGTTGGTGTAAATTGGTACATCAATTTCCCGAAGTTGTAACTTTAACATACGATCTATGTTTGACGCAAATTTTACCTCGTTAGAAAGATCTATCCGATGAATACAACCGCTAAAAGTGAATATTGATTTAAAGACTCATATTTTCCTGGAGGATATTTTCCCAAAAAAACATCGTTTAGGGCCTCAAAACAGCTATGGAAGTTCAGGACCCAAAAAATTTCCAAAAATAGTAAATTGTGCTACAATTTAGGAAACTGGAAAAATGAAAGAAACAATGGTGGGGGTCCACGTGGAATAGGCAGGTGGCCACCAATATCCACCTGGATCATGGAAATCCAATATTAATTTTTTCTTCTACTTGCTTCAAAATACTTGGACAAATATGGTTTTCATACTAATCCTGAAAATTCATAAGTCAAGAAGCAGACATAGAAGAGGAATTTGTGGTGATGATGTGTAATTCATTAAATATGTAAAGAACTAGAGAAAATATCTTCCTTAGAAAGAAGCTAGATAGTGAAAAAATAGGATTCTACTTTGGAAAACATTTTTATGCTTATGGAGTTACCTTTAAATACTATTTTTTTCTTTTTTTCTCTTTTTCTTCAAAGCTCATTTGCTAAAAACGGAATTTTCAAACAGAGGTTTGTTTAGTTGTGGGAAGAATAGATTTTTACAACTGTAAATACTATTACTTGGATTTACTATCCATTAATTAGTTTTCTAGTATCATTATGGCTAATATCACTTGAGATCAATTTTTCAATACCAGATCATTATTTTTTTTTCCTTGTTGTTCTTTTTCTCTTTTATTAATTCCTTTGAGCTTGGAAAATATTAGGGAGATATAGATGCCATTGATCAAGCTACCTTACTTACAACCTCTAAATCTACTTGTTGAAGTAAATCTTGGATAAATTCCTTTCTCAACTTTGTCCCCTAGTATAACCTTAGTCAGTGGTCGTTGGGCATCAATAGAGTTATATTCTCATCAATAGTGCAGAGCATGACCGACCTATTTTCATAAATTGTATCAACATCATATGGTCCCAACCACTAGGTCTAATACTTCTCTTTGAAACACTTGTATCAGAGCTGAAATGGAGATCCCAGTGTCCCTCCTTGGATTTTTTTTTAATGAACCCATCATGCCATTTAGCTCTTTGTTTTGAACAAGGGAATTTTTCTTTAAGGAAACTTGATGGATTTCATCAAGGTTGTTTATTTTTTCCTATTTGGTGTCGTTGACCTTCTAAGAGATCCAAGCCTACTTGCAATGTATTTCTCAATGTCTTAACTTCAAATTCTATTGGGAGGACCACATCTTTCCCATGCACAAGTTTTCAAGGGGTAAATCACATAATATTTCTCTAGGTATTTATGTAGGCCCATAAGGCCTCTTGAAGTATATTAGCCCAATATTTATGATGTTGTTAGACTATCTTTGTCAATATGGCCTCTAATACTGTATTCATGGCCTCCACTTATCTATTGGCCTACGAGTGATATAAGGTAGAAATTATGTGTTTAATTTTAAATTTATCGATAATATATTGGACAAGATGAGAAGTAAAGTGAGTACGTTGATTAGTGACAATCTCATGGGGGAACCTGAAATGGAAAAAACATCCTCATTTAAAAAATAGCCACTGCCTGTTGGAAAATCAAGGGTTTCACATATTATTGTAGACTTTACTTACTTGATAATTACTTGTAATGTTAGTTGGCCTTTTATTACTTATTATTTTTCATTCATTGAGCAATTACCAAAACAATGAATATCGCAATGAAACAAAGTACACAAGATATAGGCTCCAAGCCAGGGCAAAACCCCTCCAAAGGGAAAACCCAAAAATAATGATTCGCTTCTTATAGAATATTATTACAATGAGACTTTCAAGACCTAAAGACCAAAGCCCAAAATATTCTCAAGCACCAAGTGAGCCCCCATAAAAATCTTCTTTAAGGAAGCTTCCAAAATTTGACCTTTTGCAACTTCATTCTCGAATTTCGGCCCTACAACTACTCCCTATAATATCATCCTCCCACAATTTCAGCCACACAAAAACCCTAAATTTTCACGTGTGGATAGAGAGAGAGATTATCCCAAGAAAATTTGATTCTTCCTTCTTTTCCTCATCCTTCTAGCTCTTCTTCTCCTTCGATATTGCAGATCGAAATTGAGATGGGTGAGTGCTTCAAATGAGGTCGAGTTCCTTGTATTTATAGACTTATCGAGGGGTCAAATATCCCTCCCTTACGTTGACTTGTCCTTTACTAGGGCCGAATTGGTCTTGGAGGAATAAATGAATTTTTTTTGAAAAAAATAAATATTTTCTTTTTCTACAATGAGTCTAAATGGGACTTTAATACATTACATAAATTCTTATTTATCCTAGAAATAACTAAAAGAAAAAACAGTGTGCTTTGACCTAGGCTTGAGCATGAAACTTGTGCTTTAAATAAAATAAAATAATTTTCTTTATATTTCTTTATTTATACAAAATACACAATGTCATTATGAAGAGAATACCTAGTTACAATTTCTGTAACACGCCTCCTCCCACATATACCCACTTTCATCGGCTTGCCTAAGGTAAACATGAGCTGAGGGCCACTATGATAAGACCCAACCTCCTATATGACCTTAAGGAAATGGAGTCGACAACATAAGACCTTACTGACTTCCCTCAGGTGCCACATGACCTCCAGGAGAAACGCAACCCCTCCAGGTGTCAAACCCCTAAGATAACCCTCTTTTTCCTTGAATTAGAGCCCCAGTCGCTCATGTGCCAAGGCCTCCAAGCGACTACAAGTCCCAGTCGCTCCCACAATCCTGGTTCCTAGAGACTATGTAATTTCATGCTCAGTTCTGTTCCAGTGACTCCGAATTATGAGCCACCTTTTCAGGGCCAAGACTCAGGCCTCTTCCCAAAACTTAGTGAAACTTCCAGAGATGATAAATGAAATAGAGAAAATACTTTTAAACCAAAAACTAAAACCAGGACTTGAATTGACCTTCACCAACTGAGACTGAAATTATTTCAAACACTTGGTCAAGATGAAACCTATGGGTCATGAATGCAATTCTGAACATAAGGGACGGGAAAATTATCTAAGGATTAACAAGAAGGGTCATTGCCTTCTCGTATTATTTTTCATAGCACCAATTAGTTCTTGCATTCAATATTCATTCAGTTACAAGTAAAAACATGAATAGATACATGACTGATATATTCCATATAACCATGCTTCTAACCATTACATAATGAGATAAATAAAAATGAGAGAACAACCATTAAAGACACATAATAAAAAGTACATATCCTTATCAAAATCAAGAGAAAATTGACTCTTATTAGACATAGGAAAAATCCAACTAGGTTCAGGACTTCCACATACCACTTGACCATATATCTGTTAAACCAATTATTTCTTTCAGCTAATCACCCCTGTGCCATATTCCAAGGTGAATGTGGGATATCATAGGAAAACCAATCCAAAAACAACCAAGGGAATCCATAGCTTAAACCATCTCCACCCTCACCATACCATTATCTCACCTAAACCGGTGCCGATATCAAAAAACCGAACCTGTCTTGGATGCCTCAGAATTTCTTCTCTGATACCTTGAGGAATTTTCCTGTCTCCACCCTCGAGCTTTACCATGTATCCCACCATTACTGATCAAGGGATTCCTAGGCCTTTGTGAATTTTCCTGAGACCACCTCACCCGTATCCAAAATATTCTAAAATTCCAGAGCTCAAACTGAGAATCAACCCCATCACACCATGGCTATCCAAAAATGGAAAGTCTAGGCTAAAATCCACTATCAAACTCCGTAAAACCCATGCCAATGACAAAAAAAAGAACCAAATACCAACATGCACATACCATGCATGTCAAAACCAGCTAGAAAATTACACATGCAACCTATTACTTGCAAGTATTCCCGTTGAAGTTGCTCGACCCATGCCAATGACAAAAAAGAACCAAATACCAACATGCACATACCATGCATGTCAAAACCAACTAGGAAATCACACATGCAACCTGTTACTTGCAAGTATTCCTGCTGAAGTTACTCAATCCATATTTTCCATGCGTGATCCTTTCTTTCCTTTACTTTCCTTTCCTTCATTTTCTTGCTTGATTTCTTTCTCCTCTTGGGTCTCTTCTACTCTCTAAGACTAATTCCAAAATTGAACTAACAAAAGGCTACCAACTGATTCTCTGAGGTATTTTTATTGATGAGGCCTCTAATTTCTTCAATTTTCCTTATTTTCCTTCATTTTCCTCCTCACGTGCAACATGTTACCTTTCACCTTCATTTTTTTCTAATTTCATTTATTTTTATAAATAAATGCGAAAAATACTCTTTTTCCTTTCCAAAGCCTTAGCCATTACCTTTTCCAATTTACCCTTAGCCATAAAGCACAACAAGTGATTCCCACTAGGATATTTTTCCCAACATTCAGCTTGGAATAAGTGTCCCTTAACCACGGTATTATTTTTCCTTTATTAACTTTTATTACGTGAACTTTTAACCTGGGGTTGTTATAGACCGCTCCCCCTTAGGGTAACATCGCCCTTAGTGTTTTGTGATACCTACAACTAGCAAAACCGTTTAAAGCCAAAAAAATATTGCCTCTAAAGCTTTATAACTTATCTCGTTCTAGTATTTACAAGAACATCCTGCTCAAAGGCAAAACCATCATGAAAAACATGACAACATACAACCATACCCCTTATTGGAGCTTTATAACACAACTCATTGCGGTATTTATAGTAGAAACCAAACACAAATATGTACAAATACCAAAACTCATTTGCCTTCAGTGAAAAATAATGAAGGATACATAGTCTACATCTTATCATCCATCTCCCATGTAGCTTCATCGGACCCAAAGTGCTTCCACTACACTTTAACCTGCTTAATTGCTCTATTCCAGAGCATGAGATGTTTTCATTTCAATATGCACTAAGCTTCCGGCTAGAATTCTCCTTCTTGCTCCACCTTCAATACAGACCAATTAATAACATTATCAACATACTTTACATATATTTTATGCAATGAGACATGAAAAACATCATGTAGTTTCACTTTCGGAAGCAGTGCAAGTTTGTAGGCCACTGGTCCAATCCTCTCAAGGATCTCAAAATACCTGCAATACTGTGGTGATAGCTTGGCACTTGATCTAGTCCTCAAGGAGATCTTCCTAGGCTTGATGCATAAATACACATGCTCCCCAACCTGAAACTCCTTAAATGTCCTGTGTTGATTTGCATAACTTTTCTATCTATCCTATGTTGCCTTTACATTCTTCTTTATAACCTGAATTTCCTTTTCTATGTCAACCAACATGTCTGGTGCAACAATTACCTTTTTCACTGGATCACTCCAGCTAATGGGAGTGTGACAACTTCGCATATATAGTGCCTCAAACAGACTCATCCTTAGCGACTCCTAATAACCATTATTGTAATCAAACTCGACCAATGGAAGGTACTCCTCCCATATCCTTTATTGATGCATGAAATACATCCTCAACATATCCTCCAGTAACTTGTTGACCCTCTTTGCATGTCCATCTGTCTATGGATGATAATTTGTGTTGAAGGCCAACTCTATCCCCAAACTTGTAAACAACTCCTTCCAAAACTTGGAAGTGAAATTGAAATCCATGTTCGCCACAATATTCTTCGGAACACCATGCAATCTCACAATCTCCCTGATGAATAGCTATGCTACCTCAATAGTTGAATAAGTAGTCTTCACTAGAACAAAGTGAGCTACCTTTCTCAACCTGTCAACCACAACCATGATAGAATCATGTTTCCTTGATGTCCTCCCATTTCCATTATGGAATCAAAATAGGTTTAAGAAACCCACCTAGATTCTTACACTCTTATTTGACCTGCTGACAGTCTAAACATCTAGCCACAAACTCTGCCACTTCCTTTTTTAGATTCATACAGTAATAGAACTTATTCACTATTGTAAACATCTTCTGATATCCTAGGTGACCTGAATATGGTTTGGCATGAAACTCCCTCAATATAAGCTTCTTGAGTTCATTGTCAGCCGAAACATAGATCTTGTCCCTGAATCTCACCAAGCCATCTATTATGAGATGATAGTCCACATCCTAATCACCTATACCTTTTTGTCATCTAAACATAAGCTCCATGTACCTGTTATCCTATTCTCCTACTTGAAAGATCCAATCCTATAAATATGTCCCATATGAGCTCACTAATGCAACATGGTTCAATTGCAATTTCCTTCTAAGAGCATCTACAACCTTTTTCTCCTTTACCTTAATGTATATGATCTCAAAATCAAACTTACTAAGGGTAGCCAACTATCTAGCTTTACTAGCATTCAAATTTGGTTGGTCAAATATATATCTCAACCCAATGTGATCACTCATCAGCAAAAACCTTCTACCAAGAAGATAGTGTCTCTGCCTCTTTAATGCATGTATGATAACTGTCAACTCAATATTGTGTGTTGGACAATTCTATTCATGCTCATTCAGTTTCCTGGACTCATAGCATATCACCTATCCTTTCTGCATAAGGACTCCACAAAGCCCTCTCTTTTAAGAATCTTTACACACAACTAACTCTTTATATGGATCTGCAATCTTTAACAATGGAGCATTGGTAAACAACTATTTCAACTGCTCAAAATTGGTTTCACACGCCTTTTTCCATTCAAAATTCTTACCTTTTCTCTGCAATGATGTAATAGGATAGGAAATATGTGAGAATTTCCTGATCAACCTCTTGTAGTAACCTACTAGTCCCATGAATGATCTGACTTCATCCACATTTCTAGGAGTTTCCCATTCCAGGGTATCTTTTATATTTTCTGGATCTACTCTTATTCCTACCTTGGAAACAACATGTCCCAAGTAATGTACCTCTGTCTGAAAGAAAATTCACTTGCTAATCTTGGCATACAATTGATGCTCTCTTAGGAATCTCAACACTATTACTAAATGCTCAGCATGCTCTACCTCATTCTTATAATATACCAAGATGCCATCAATGAATAAAATAAAAAACTTGTCCCAATAAGGACACAACACACTATTCATAAAGCACATAAAATTAGTTGGAGCATTAGTCAAATCGAATGGAACTACAACAAAATCATAATGCACATACCTAGTCCTGAAAGCGGTCTTGTAGATGCTTCTTTGATGTGTACCTAATGGTATGCTGATCTCAAATAAATCTTTGAGAATGTTGTTTCTCCCTTCAAATGATTGAAAAAAGTCATCAATCGTCGGAAATGGGGACATGTTATTGATTTTCACCTTGTTCAGATACCTATAATCAATACACAACCTAAGAGTACCATCCTTCTTTTTCATGAACAATATCAGTGCACCCCACCGTGATATACTTGGCCTAATGTATCCCTTATCAAGCATTTCCTTTAGTTGCAACTTCAAATCTACCAACTCTGGTGTGTTCATCCTGTAAGTTTCATTTAATGTTGACGTTTCCCCTGGTAACAACTCAATAGAAAATTCTACTTCCCTATGAGGAGGAAATCTATGCTGGAAATACATCCTGAAACTGCTGCAAGACTAGATACCTCTTGAATATTTTTTCACCCTCAACATCCTTTCCCTTGTTACTAGAAATATGAAATACAAACATCGCACACCCCTTCCTCCAACTGCACTTAGCCTGCATAGTTGTGACCATCCTCACTGATGTAGCCTTCTTCCTTACCTACAAAATTATATTTTCCCCATTATCATCCAAGCACTCAATATCCTTGTCATAGCAATCTACCTTGGTCCTGTGAAGATACAACCAATGCATACAAAAAATCATACTATATGATCCCAATAGCAATACATTCAAATGTGCTATTGAAGGCATACCATTCAAATCAAATGCACAAGCTCTTACCCAATGATGAACTCTCTTCTTAGTTCATGTAGCCAACTGCACCAACCAAGACTATGCATGCA
Source organism: Pinus albicaulis (assembly GCA_034641835.2). Taxonomy (NCBI): domain Eukaryota; kingdom Viridiplantae; phylum Streptophyta; class Pinopsida; order Pinales; family Pinaceae; genus Pinus; species Pinus albicaulis. The sequence continues at coordinate 778,900,637 of CM076581.1, forward strand.
CTTATTTTCTCAAGCCACACTTATCCACCAAGCCAGGATTAACATAACTATAACTAGATCCAGGATCAATAAAAATGGAAATAACTTGATCACAAAGCTTACCGTCCATATCAATAATAGATTCATGGTGATGCTCTTTCCTGTTGTCCACAGTTTCATAAATATGAGGAATACTATGACCAGCATCCCCAACTATCTACGCCTCCTGAGTACTATAGATATGATACCTTCCTCCCTGGTACAATGGAAAATCCTTCTTACGATGATATTTTCCACATATCCAACACTGCAATGATACTCTACTATCTCCTCTAGTCTACTGCTCTCCAGGATGTGACCCATGTTTCTTCTCAATTGTATTTAACTTCTTGTAAGGAACCACATTTTCTTTCCCACCTGCACCTTGAAATCTTCCCCGCTTCGACAACCACTTCCCTTTAACTTTCTCATTTCCTTTCAAGTCGCGTTTAGGTTCATCTTTTTGCTCTGACTATTCATAACAATGCTTCAACTTTCAGATGGCTTACTCTAATGATCTAGGCTCATCAAACTCAATCCAATATCTATATGATGTTGGAAATCCATTGATGAATATTTGAATCTTATCCTTCTCCTCCTTGATATATGACACATATCTCAACAACTCCAACAAGCTACTAGTATACTCATCATCTGTCATAGAACCCATTTGTAGCTCATAAAACTCCTTAGCTCTATCATCGTAGTACCTCTCCGATAGGTACTTCTTCTTAAATATCCTCTCGAAATCATCCCAAATCAAGTCTTCTTCCTGAATTCCCTTGAAATTATTCACATACTCCCACCTGATATATGCTTTCCCTTTAAGATTGAAGGTGGATTTCTTGGCTTTCATGTTCTTTGAGTAGTTATGAAATATGGAGAATTTCTTCATCCCAAGCGACCGTGCTTCTGCATATTCTCACTTCTTCATCTCTCCATAAAATGTAGGAGGCTTCAATTTCTTGAACTCCTTGGGTAAATACTCCCTCCTCCTATAAGGATGATGACAGTGATGATTGTGATGATGTCTCCTAAATGAGGAACCAGAATGATGCATGTACATACCAATCCTCCTGTCGGGTGTATCCAGTGATCTGCCACCACTAACTATGTCCCCTCTATCCCATCTCTATCCGGACTAAGATCTGCTACCATAGGCTCCATTATTTTTCTCTTCCTGCTCTTGACTAATCCTCAATTGTCTTCGTTTCTACAACTCTGACAAGCTCTGAAGAATCACTGCATTAACCTATACCTAATTCTCTTGAGCCTCAACCAACCTATCATTTTATTCTTTCAAACTTCTTATCTCTACCCTCAAAATCCTCAATGTATCTATTATACTAGGAGAGTAATATTCTCCTTGCTACCCAATTGATCTGTAAGGAGAGTTACGGGAACTGTAGTCTACCATTTTTCTTGTCATCTCAGATTATCTTCTTCCTGCAAGTGTACCCTTTCAGTTAAACCAAATAGATACCAAAATCAAATTCATACCTTAGTGATTTTCATGGGAGGCTTATCTCATGTGCAAAATCAGTGCACATTGTCATGTACATGTATTATCATCAACATACCATGTAATCAACATAACAACATAACAACATCATGCATGACCATACCAACTGTATACCATGACCCCATGCATGAAAACCATAACCTTGAAAACATCATACTTACCCAAAGAGACTGCAACTCGTTTGGATACCACCCTATGGTATCATATACGACTTAAAGAGAGTGAAACCTGCTCTGATACCACCCTATAATGCACCTCATCTGATATTTACCCACTTTCACCAGCTTTCCTGGGATACACATGAACTGAGGGTCACTATGATAAGAATCAACCTCTTATATGACCTTAAGAAAATGGATTCAACCACCTAAGACCGACTTACCTCAGGTGCCACAGTACCTCCAGGAGCAACCCAACCCCTCCGGGTGTCCAACCCCTGATATAACTCTCTTTTTCCCTGACTTAAAGCCCCATTCGCTCCCTTTCCAAGGCCTCCAAGTGACTATGAGTCCCTAGTCGCTCCCATAGGCATGCTTCCCAATGACTACAAACTTTTCTGCTCAGTTTTGTGCCAACGAATCTGAATTCTAAGCCACCTTTTCCAGGGCAAGGACTCATACCTCTGCCCAAAACTCAATGAAACTTCCATAGATGATAAATGACATAGATATAATGCTTTTAAACCAAAAATTGAAACCAGGAAATGACCTTACCTTCCCCAACTAGGACTGACATTTCGTCAAACACTTGGTAAAGATGTAACCTACAGGTCTTGAATGCAAGTTTGAACATAAGGGACTGAAAACTTATCTGAGGTTTAACAAGAAGGGTCATTGCCTTCTCACATTATTTTTCTTAACACAAATTAGGTCTTTCATTCATTATTCATTCAGTTACAAGTAAAAACATGAATAGAGCCATGACTAAGATCTGTCATTTAACCATTCTTATAACCAACATATTTCCAAATAAATAATAATGAGAGAAAAACCATTAAATCCACATAATAACAACTACATCTCCTTATCAAAAGCAAGAGAAACTTAGCTCTTATTAGACATAGGAAAAATCCAACCAAGTTCGAGACTTCCATGTACCATCCGACCATAGATCAACTAAGACAATTATTTCTTTCAACCAATCACCCCCGTGCCATATTCCATGCATGAATATTGGATTTTATGGTATAAAACAATCCAAAAAAAATCAATGGAATCCATAGGTTAAACCACCTTCGTCCTCACCATACCGTGATTTCACATAAACCGGTGCCGAGATCACAAAATTGAACTGAGCTTGGATGCCTCAAAAAAATTTCTCCAATACCTTGAGGAATTTTCCAATATCCACCCTCAGGATTTATCGTGTATCCCGCCATTACCGGTCAAGGGATTCCTAGGCCTTTGGGAATTTTCATGAGACCACCTCACCCAGATCCAAAATCTTTCGGCAATCAAAATCTCGAACCGAGAATGAACCCCATCACAAAAATATATCTAGAACTAGAAATTATAGGCTAAAATCCACTTTCCAACCCAACAAAACCCATGCTAATTACAAAAAAAGAACCAAATACCAACATGCACATACCATGCATGTCAAAACCAGCTAGAAAATCACACATGCAACCTGTTACCTGTAAGTATTCTCATTGAATCTGCTTGATCCAACTTTTCCATGCTTGATCCTTGCTTTCCTTTGCTTTACTTTCATTTCCTTTCCTTCCTTTGCTTCCTTTCTTTCTTTCTCTTCTTGTTTCTCTTCTCCTCTATGAGACTAATTCCAAAACTGAACTGAAAAATGGCTACCAAATTAGGCTTTGAGGTCTTTTTATTGATGAGATCTCTAATTTCTTCAATTTTCCATTATTTTCCTTCATTTTCCTCCTCACATGCAACATGTGACCTTTCACCTTCCTTTTCTCCTAATTTTCTTTATTTTCATAGATAAATGCCAAAAATACTTTTTTTCCTTTCCAAAGCCTGAGCCATTACCTTTTCCAGTTTCCTTGTAGCAATAAAACCAACAAGTGATGTCCAATAAGATATTTTTCCCAACATTCATCTTGGAATAATTGTCCCTTTAGTGTGGTCTTATTTTTCCTTTATTAACTTTTATTACATGCATTTTTAACCTAGGGATGTTACAATTTCCAACACTCCCTCTTAACAAGGGAGGTATTCATAATCCCAATCATGAAGTACAAAGAATCTCATCCTTGAAGAATTATCATAAGAAGAGTAGGATTTATAATCCAATTGTCAAGTATATATATCACAACCATAATTTTCATTGAAGTCTTTAACTAGAAATTATACTGGGAGGCTTTACATGAATTTTCACACAACCTCTAAGGCACATACTCCATCTAGATTTTCATCGGGTATGTCCTTTTAGGAATATTTTTATCTTGGATTCCTAATCCTGAATCCTCAAAGAATTTCCATCTTCTTTGAATACTCTTTTCTTGGATGCCCTACCTCATCCTCAAAGAGTATTTTCCTTAAAATTCTTTCCCAAGATTATTCAATTCATAAGAAGTTCCAATCTTATATTCTTATCCAATCCTATAGGATCCATTCTTTCTTTATGCCCTTCACTAATAATTATGGCTATTAGTCCTGGTATAGTGCATGACCCATAAAGACAAGAACTATCCAACATCAATCCCTTTCACTTAGGGAAGACATGTGCACCAAACCAAGCTTACCTATGAGGTACTCAAGCTTCTTATTTGTAATGATTTTTCCAGAATATCTCCTACATGTTCATATGTATGTATATAATGCAGCTCCACAACCCCATATCGCACTTTGCTTCTGATGTAGTGGTACTTATTATTTATATTCTTCATCCTAGCATGAAACATCATGAATTCAATCAATATTATGTAACTTTCATAATGTATGCATGTAGGGATAATCAGTCCTTCAAAAAAATATGATAATAACTTCCTGAGCCAAACTGCTTCTCGACAGACTTCGCTTGCAACAACATACTCAGATTTAGCACTCTCAAATAAATTGTATCTTGATTTCTGCTCATCCATGAGACCATGGAGGATCCTAAGCTGAAGCATCCACCTGTTGTTCTTCTTCCATTGTCTCACTACCACCCCAATAAAAATATGTGTATCCCATGAGTTGAGTCTCATTACCATTATAACAAAAACAATGATGTATAGTTCCACGCAAATGTCTTAGTATGTGCTTGGATGTAATCTAATGATTATGTTTTGGCTCCATCTGAAATTGACTGAGGACATTTACTGCAAAATAAATGATCAATCTAGTGTTTAACAAGTATATTAAGGATAAAATTAATTGTTTGTAGCAAGTAGGATCCATCAAATTAGAATCTAAACTCCTCAACTTCTTCAGATTGGTAATCATAGGAGTCATCATAGGATTAGTATCCATCGTGCTAATTTTTTTTAGAATCGTAATCACATATTTCCCTTAACCAAGATATATTTCACCTAGCTTCTATGAAACCTCCAGTCCCAAGTAATAATTCATAATCCCCAGATCTTCCATATCAAACTCGGCTTCTAATTTCTTCTTGTATTCCTGAATTCGATGCTTTACACCTGTAAAAAGTATATCATCCACATACAATAGTATGATGACTCATTCACTCTATACCACCCTAATGTATAGGTTAGGATCTGCAAAACTTTTGCTAAAACCAAGCCTCAATAGGTATGCATCCATTATTGCATACCAAGTTCTATGTACTTACTTTAATCCATATAAAGCCTTCTTAAGCCTGCATACATGAGTATCCCTCTGAATTTTTTTTAATCCTTGAGGTTTTTTAATGTACACCTCTTCATCAATAGTCTCATTTAGAAAATATGTCTTAACATCTATTTGGTGGATGTTCCAAACCATAGTAGCAACTAAAGAAGCAAGAGATCTAATTGTTGTATATCTAGCTACAGAAGAAAATTTTCTTCGTAATCAATACCTTCTTTCTATGAGAAGACTCTTGCTACAAACCTTACTTTGTACTTATCAATTCTCCCATCCGAAACATGTTTTATCTTACATATCCATTTTGAAGTGACTATTGATTTTTCACTTGGCCTAGGAACACATTATTATTCATAATTGATTGGTATTCTTCCTGCATCACATTCCTCCACTCTTGATGTTTAGATGCATATTCATATGAGGAAGGTTCAGTTTAAATGAGCTTCATCATATATGTTGCATATCCAGATACCTTTTTGGTCTCTTACATTCTCTAAAGGTCCCATTTGTTGTGTGTCCTTATGATTCTTATAGAGTAGTTTTCAACCAAGCATGCTCTTTCGATTTTCAAGAACAATCACATTTGCACAGACTCACTAAGACCTTGACCATATCATGTGTCATATCTTGATTATCATTTTCCCTCGAGATACCCTCAAATGTAGTTATCTCTTCTTAATAGAAGTTGACTCGAACATCCCTTGATTTATTGTAAATTATATTTTCATCAAATATGACATCCCTGCTTAATTCAATCCAACGATCCTCCTTGATATAATTTTTTTGATATTTTGATGAAGCACTATACCCAATAAATATTCCCTTCATACTGGTAGGATCCAACTTCTTCATTTTTTACTTTGGTATATGAATATAAACAAGACACCCAAATATTCGAAGATTATCCTCACACGACTTCTTTCCTGTAAGTGCTTCTTCTGGAGTCATGTCGTTAAGAATCTTGTGACGACTTCAAATATGCAAGTAAATAGTTGTCACACATGCTTCTCCCCATATGAATTGAGGGAAATATTAATCATTTAGCATGGTTTTGACACATTCTTCAATTATTCTATTCTTCCTTTCAGCCAAACCATTTTGTTCAAGATTATAAGGAATAATGAGCTCCCTTTTAATCCTTGCTTCCTTGCAAAATTTTATATGTTATTTGGAGGTATATTCTCCACCATTATCGGATATCATAATCTTTATCTTTCTTTTAGTCAGATTCTCCACTTAATTCTTGAATTCTTAAAACTTCTCAAATACCACATATTTTTTCTTGAGGAGGTATCACCAAGTCTTTCTTCAGAAATCATCAATGAAGGTCAGATAATATTTATGCCCACCAAGAGACTTCATTGCCATAGAACTACACACATCATAATGTATGAGAGACAAAAATTCCTTCAATCTAGTATCACTTATTGCAAATTGCTTCTTCACATTCTTTCTTAGAGCACAACCCTTACAATTCCCTTCATGTTGTTCCTTTAATTAGGGGATGTCATTGACCATTTTATTTAAAGATGGAAAAATCTTATACTATAATGTGTCCATACCTTTTATGCCATAGTTCGAAAGGGTTCACATAAAAGTGAACTAGGGCTTGAGATAGAGGTGAAAAGAGTCTACATAATGTCCCCTCACGAATCCAAATTACCCTAGAATTATCAATACTAGAGCCCTTACTCCAAACCAAAACCTTTCCATTAACAAAAGAAATTATATCACCCTCATCCTCAAGACAAGAAATAGAAAGTAAGTTTTTCTTCAAATTTGGAACATATATAATGTTGTTAGGTGAATAGTTCCACCAAATTCGAGCTCCAATTAATTATATTCAATATATTTCACTAGATAGCTCTTCTTGTCTCTTATTTCAATTGAATGAGAGGTGTTTCCCTTTGAAAAATTCTGGATTTGGTTGCATTCTCCCGTCATAAGTCTAGAAGCACCATTGTCGATAACCCATACATTTTCGTCCTTAAAAGTTCCAGACAAAGTGGAAAATAGGCTTTCATAATTCACTTATTTTTATAGATTGGATATGATATTAAAGATGTAGTTATTGATAGATATAGTGAGATTACCAAGAATCTTGAAACCCTTCTTCATAACCCTTGACATAGTGCCAACTAGGATGTGATCTTCAGGCTCCTTCTTGCACATTGGCTCTGAAACCATGTTGGAAAATCAAGGGTTTTGTAGATTATTTTTTACTTTCCTTACTTGATAATTACATTGTGATTTTATTTGGCCTTTTATTACTTATTTTTCTTCATTCATGAATAAATTATCAAAATAATAAAGATCACAATGAAACAAAGTACACAATATATAGGCTCCAAGCCAGGGAAAAACCCCTCCAAGGGGAAAACCTAGAAATGATGCTTATATTATTATATAAACTTCTTAAAATGATACTTACAATACCTAAAGACCAAATCCAAAATCCTCCCAATCACCAAGTCAACCCCCAACAAGATCTTCTTCAAGGTCGCTTCCAAAATTTGACCTTATGTAGCTTCACTCGAAAATTTCGGCCTTGCAACTGCTCCTCATAATTTAATCCTTGCAATTTAGTCCTCCTGATACTACATACTACAAGCAACACGGTGTGGAGAGAGAGAGAGATTATACGAAGGAAAAACAGTTTCTTCCTTCTTTCTTATCCTTGTCTCTTCTTCTCATAACCTATGTTATATCAGGCTTGTTATGATTGATGCTTTAAATGACGTCAAGATCCTTGTACTTATGTCCTTCTAGCGAGGGGTTTGAATAGCCTCCACTTAGTGACTTGTCTTTGTTGCGGTTGGTATTGATCATTAGTTAGCCTTCGATGCATTTTCTAAGGTAACCCTTGATTATCCATGTATCGAATGTTATGACAGGTGGTAAAACATTTAAAAGGATGATTGAAGAGAAACGATGATAAGACAAGTCACGTGCCTAAAACGAAACATATGTTCGAAAAAGGGTTCAAACATAAAGTAAAAAGGCAAAGGTAAAGCAAAAAGGGCAAAGGTATGGTGTAAAGGACGCAAAACGAAAACATCATAAGGCTTGCCACTTTCATAATATGTACGTGAAGGGACTCTCTATATGTGAAATTCTGAGGGGGTCAAGGAGCGGAAGGAGAAGGAACTCATACCTTCGGAGTATGGTGACATGTCAGGGTGGACCCAAGGTAAAAGTGATGTGGCGAATGAAGTGCGGTACAAAACAGCGCACTGTGTGTTTCACAGTTCTGGAATATGTTAGAGAACCATGTTATCTATGAAGGTAAGAGTAGAATCCATGGGCAGGCATTTGCAAGCACGTACCCGTGTCGCACGGCACGCGGTGATCGCCAACTTCCAGTTGACACCCAATCCCTATACGCCACGTGCTCCACTGTCAGTGTCCTTATGACACTCACCTCGCTTATTTCAGCTCTCCGCCTTTTACCTCAGAACTTTCAGTCTTAGATAACGGTCCTCCCGTATTTTACTGCAGTAAAATTTACAGGTCTTCCAGCTACAGTATAAACTAAGTGGGAGCTAGTGCCAGGTCTACCCAGTCACTGTCAATACCCCCGTGTTGTTTTCTCGAGTAGATTTCCCTCTGCACAGGTATTCTATCCCTCATATCCCCTCTTCTTTCCTTTCGTTTTTAAAAGTTTTTCATGACGGTCATGGGAAAAGGCACCCCCAAGAAAACCGAACCAGAGACACCTCAGGTCCGTGAAACCAGAAACCCTCCCGGGTTCAAGCCCTTCATTGACCTGCAAGCTGAAATCTGTGATCCCCAATACCCTTTTCCCATCATCAGCTTAAAACCAGAGCTTTTTAGACGACATGTCGAGAATAGGGATCGATATCGGGTGGTTGTATCAGGTTTATATCACCAGATTACCCCCCCAATTTACCCGGTGGTTGAGTTTATTTGCTGGCTTAGAGATGCCTACGATGAGCGTCGAGGCACATTTACCTCAGCTTAGGGGAATAATATTTTTTCTCTTTCTCCCGACATCATCAAGCAAGCCCTCCGCTTTCCCACCAGCACCAGCTATACTAGTTTCAGTGAAATGACTTTAACCTCCGAGTTCACTAAACTGCCATGGGAGCAACAAAGAGAATTCATTTCCTCTATAACTAGCAACCAGGCTACGTCTCTTCCTTTTGTAGAGCCTTTCCCATTGATTATGTTCAAAGAATAATTGCAGCCCATCCTTGCCCTCATCGCAGGTCTTTTAGGTGTAGGCGGTTTGGGGGAATTTTCCACGGCATGTGTTTATTTCTTGCGGTTAATGTCTCAAACAAGGGTAGTTCTGAATATCCCTGGCTTCTTGGCTACTAACATTCAAACCCAGTTCCAAGAGCTTTCAGAAACCGGTCACTTCCACTTTTGTTCGATGGTCTTCTACCTCTTCTTATATCAGCATGCTGATAAGTTCAAGGGTTTGGGCTTAGATAGGGTATACGAGGTAAATTCTCAACCCCAAATGGTTTTCGACTGGAACTTTACAACACACCAATTACCAAATGGGGTGGGTTATTCCAGGTTCTAAACGAGTTCATGCCTATTGTCTACACTATCATCCATGACTCACCCTCGCCCAGGGTTTTTCCTGAAATGAAGAGCTGGCTACAAGCTGGTAAGACCCAGAGCACTGGGGATTGGTATCTATTTGAAAATTACACTAAGATTCGGGTCTATGGAGCCGAGGCTCCGCCTTACCAGCTGCATGTGTTTCCTGCTCGATGAGTTTATGCTCTGGAGTATATTCGGTAGACTCTCAAATCTGATCAACTCCACTTTGTCCCTGCTAAGAAGGGTTAAATCCTGAAACTCCCTATCACTATTGGCTCGTTTATTGTAAATTCAAGACATGCCCTTCCTGTTGTTGAGAATTTGTTGCAAGGCATGGATTTAAGACAGGGGAAGACTTGGCCCTATGATACCTGGGGGATTATCTCTAACAGAAGAAGGAGGAACAAGTCTACTCCTTATACACATGAGTCGAGACCGTTTATAGAGTGGAGGGCTAACCTTGAAACTTGGCCTTTGATTTCGCAGATGGGGACAGATTCATCTGCCACAGGGGAACGAGGAGAAGCCAATAGAGGCCAAGAAGAAGAAGTGGGACCCTCAGGAACAAGTTCCCCCCTCCGCAAAAAGTAGAAAACAGTCTCAAGCAAGGCAGAGATCATAGGGGAAGAACAGTTTCTTGAGCCATTTATACCATACGGCCAACCAGACAGAAGCAAAGCGGGGCTCAAAGTGCTGAGAGATAGTATCACCTCCTTCGACTACTCTGAGGTCTCACAGGCCATTGGCGATGATGCTTCACCAATTGTAATTGAAAGGAGCTCGAAATAGAACGATCAGGGATAAGTACAAGGCCGAGCCGGAAGGTTACGTGAAAAATATCATACCAGGGTTTCGTGGGCTTTCCATCACTACTACATTAAAGGAAATTTCCCCATAATTTGGTTCCAATGCTTTTGACCAAATGTCGGAAATTTCCCCAAATTTTTTCCATCCCGCCCGAAACCATCGCTATACCAACGTTTATAGAAAAGTGTCGCAATACCGACACTTAGAAAAGTGTCTCAATTGCGACGTTTGGAGGAAGACGTCGCAATTGCGACACTATGGCCCAAAGCGTCGCTATTGAGACGACTCCAATCGTCGCAAGTGCGACACAATGTCTAGGTGTCGCCATTGCGACGTTTGGAGGCACCCGTCGCAATAGCGACGATTTTTCCGCCGTCAGTATAACGACACTTATATGCGCGCGACATAAAAATACGAAACTTATATGCGCACTACATAAAAATTCGAAACTTATATGCACGCTACATAAAAATGATTTTATTGTTTCGTATCCGTCGCAATAGCTACATTAACGTCTGATATCACCCGCGCATTTTCCCTCTGCTCTTGCAGAACAGCATTCGCGCTCAGCTCTTGCAGAACAGCATTTGCCCTCAACATTCACCCTCAATGTTCACCCTCAGCTCTTGCAGAACAACATTCGCCCTCAGCGTTCGCCCTCAGCTCTTGCAGAACAGCATTCGCCCTCAGCTCTTGCAAAATGGTAAGTTCTTATTGCAGGCCCTTCCTCCTATAGTAGGGTTGACTCTATTTGGGTTTTTTTGGTCAATTCCATTGGATTGTGTTAGGCTGTAGGGTTCTTTCTAGATGTCAAGAATCAAGATTCAATACCCTCTATTATCTTCATCACCCAATACAAGATTTAAATTTTTCCCAAAGAAACGCTTATTAATTTGGCAACCATTATTTCTCCCTGCTTTAAAAACCCTACATTTAAATGAAAACACGCATTGCATTTCAACTAAAAAAATATATTAGTGTTCAAATGTACATGTGTGCTACATTAACGTCTTATATCACGTGCGCAGTCGCCCGATCTCTGCACGCATTCGCCTCGCACTCGCCCTCTCGCCCCAGGTATCAAGATTCGCCCCGCATTCGCCCTCGCCCGGCAGAACAAAGATTCACCCCCGCATTCGCCTCGCCCTCTGCATTAGAATTTTCCTCAATATTCGCTCGCCGTTCACCTCGCCTCTTGATTTGTAGCATTCGCCCTCAGCTCTTTCAAAATGGTAAGTTCTTACTGCAGGCCCTTCCTCCTATAGTAGGGTTGACTCTATTTGGGTTTTTTTGGTCAATTCCATTGGATTGTGTTAGGCTGTAGGGTTCTCTCTAGATGTCAAGAATCAAGATTCAATACCCTCTAATATCTTCATCACCCAATACAAGATTTAAATTTTTCCCAAAGAAACGCTTATTAATTTGGCAGCCATTATTTCTCCCTGCTTTAAAAACCCTACATTTAAATGAAACAAGCATTGCATTTCAACTACAAAAATCTATTAGTGTTCAAATGTACATGTGTGCATCACTTGTGTAGGGTATTCCTTTTCCACTTTCACATTATCCAAGAATGTGTGCAGTATAGTTCATATATTTTGTGATTTAGATTATCTTGAAAAAGGAAAGGTAAATTATTTCCCATGGAAAAAGAAGGTTTTCCCTTTTTATAGGTTGTTTGGACTTACGTGGAAAAATTTATGGTATTCCTTTCATATTATGTAGTTTAAATTTGAATTAACAGATTATTCTACATGAAAATATAATTACCTATGTGATGTCCTTCATCACTAATTAAAATTATAGGGTTTCAATTTCCTAGACTCTAACTCATCCGATGCTAAATTCTAGGTTCTCATTGGTGGATCACTCTTCCATTGATTTCCTTTCCCTATGGATCTTGTCATACTTTAAAAGTCATCAATGATACATATATTATTTCAGGTATCCCAAAAGGCTTTATAGTAGAACATATTGTGAAGTTTTTTTGACACTTGAGGATTCTTTTTAGAACCGCAACGCGGTCTATGTTATCGAGTTATATACCAAGAAACTTGTCCTTAATAACCACACTATATGGTAGGTTCAACCAGTTTGAACTTGTTGGGGCATAGCATATGAAGTTGTGTGATGAGTCCATATCACAGGTCTATTATGGTGACAAAAGTGAAGACACATAATGATAGTTATTATGTTAACATTACTAGAAACATTTTTGAAATTATCCATGCTATCAAGATGTCAAAATTCCAGGCATTAGGTGTCAATACTCGTAGCTAATAGATAATAATAATAATATTAAAAAATCACAACTTTATTCTTGAAATATGATTGTTACACATTGGTAACCTAGTTCATGAGTTACTATCACCCAAAGATTGCAAAACAAAATTAAAATATAAATTAACCAACATGAGAATCCAACTAAGGGTTTCTCGACAAAATCATGCCATAACCTGGCATTTTGAAACCCAAATTTGAATCCATCATAAGTAATACAATGCAAACTCAGATGGATTTTCAATGCATGTTTTCATGCTACACTTATTCTTTGTCTAGATATCATTTTTTAAATGGAACCATTAGTCAAGCCCACAGTCCTTTTTATGCGAAAATTTTCAGCTCTATTTGAGCTCTTTTTTGCTCCACCACCTCCATAAACATATGCAAACATATATCATGATCTTGGAATTCCATTACATATGTATGTGCCAATGTTCCATAATCATGCCCCATCATCAATTTAAGAAATTTTCATTGAATATCAAATTATGGAGGGGGGGAACTTTTTGCTGCAACATTTGGCTCAAAATCAGGGACCATCTCCATATGAGGTGAATGAGAACTATAGATATTTGAAGAAGTAGATTAGTGCCTTTTCCTCTGGCCATGGAGTCATATATAGTCATCCATCACAAAAATTTGTCTTTGTTCATTCTCACCTTGAAAGTTGCAACAATTCATGCCCTAATTGAAACGACACTAAATTTGAAAGATATAATAAAAATGCAAGCTAGAAGTGCCCTATTAATACAAAGGGAAAACCTTCCTACCTACCCTAACTAAGATAAATTTTGATTGAATAGGAAACATGATATTTCCTATGGAGTTGATCCAACAACTTGTTAAATGTATGGGACTAAATCATGCATTTGATTTCCAGTGAAACATGCGCATGAAGAGAAAAAGTGCAGAATTAATGGAAAATCCATACATGCCACTTATAAAAACTACACCGAAAGGTCAAAAAATACTTAAGGCCTTAACTTAATTTGAATCCAAAAATGACAAAACAGGATTAGTGAAAACATGAGAGTGGTGTGGGTGAACAACATAAATAAAAAGTGAAGATACCTTTTCCCAAGATGCCTTTGTCACCGTTGTATGAAAACATGTTTTCCTTTCCCTTTATACATGCAAGTGAATGCATTATAGGTATGGTGTTTTCCCAGAATAGGAGAAGCCTACTTAAATATATCATTCGTGGATTGAATGTTTGGATGCCTTAATGTGCAATGACATGTTTCCAGGACTGAATTCAATGCAAGGCATATTTGAAACTCTAACTCTGTCTTCCGGTGTCTTATTAGAAATTATTTTAGTTTTCATTTTGTGTTTTCAAGTTAGATATTGTTTTCAAGTTTTTACATTTATTATTTTATTGCAATGTGGAAGACTGATCAGAGCAGTGCAGGAACAACCCCGAGACGGGATGATCGCGGAAAGAGGCCAGCGGAAGAACATGTAAAGTGCCATCATTGCTCTATCTTCAGGTATTTTAGTTATTTACATAATTGAAATAATATTAATTTTTTTCAAATATGCAGACACCTAGCCATGGTACGCCCGATGATTCCCTCTTTGAGGAAGAGCTTTCTTCATCCCTATCTCCAGTGTTCTTGTTGCAAAAAAAGGCACGAGATGCAAGGTCGGAATTTAATACTTTGATAGACGCGCCTCAAACACCTAAAACAGAAGAGAGGATACAACATCTTATGAGGCAGCTAGAAAGATATCAGGTAATAATAAAAATTCAAAAGGATATTTTTTTTGTTCTACATGAGATGAATTGTGATAGTTTGATTTTTAATTTTTACATTGACTAAACTAACAAAAAGTTCTTTTGTATGTAGCGTTTTCTGGCATTTGCTGAACCCGGTGTTGGTGGTAGTGGGACACAAGAGCAAGAGATTGCCCAACAACCCTCTCGTACACCTTCTACTCCTTTAGGTGCTAGCCAAGAAACACACCCTGCCCAAGCAGACACCCAGCCAACCGCTGAACGTGTTGGCAATGATGAGGCTGATATGGCCAACTACATTATTGCATTTCCTGGAGCTACACGTGTCAGCTCCACAGGGACCATTAATGGCACGTTGTTGGTGAACGATGAGGGTGTCCTTATAAAGCATGTACAACTCCCAGGTAAATTTTAATATTTTAACTATTTCATGTACTTTATCTAAAACATATTTATCATGATTTTTATTTTTAAATTAATGATAATATCTTCTTCTTTTTTGGTTTTATTTTGTGTAGGAAACAATGAGTTCTACAGGATTCTGGAGAGCCATGCGTTGGTAATTTTTGGCCCAAACATACGTACAGGGTGGAATTCCCAGAATTCCAACTTGAAAAAAGAACTTCTAGATTATCTAGAAGCCCTTTTTGGGGTCGGCACATTTGACAGAAAAGCGGTGGCTCAGGTAGCCGGCAAATATTTGAAATATACCAGGGACACCTATTGGATGCAATTGCAATTTAACCCTAGATATGAGCGCTCAGGATTATTATCTAGGTTTTTTGTATGTGTTTTTTCATCTATTTGATTGTAAGCAACTCGGCATGTTTCCTGTTGTTCACTATGATTTCTCCCATTACCACTCCCAGGATGAATCTGACTTTATTGTTACATAGGTTACTTTATTGTTACTATGATTTCTCCATTTACGATTTCATAGGTTACATGATGTAAAGTTGTCAATCTCAGGTTGGTGATGAGCTTTAGTTCTCCAGATTTGGGGCTTTTCTGATATTTTCTCCCTCATGTCATTCCCGCATCACCTCGTTGTTTGAGCATGCCAATTGTCTACCACTTGTACCAATTGGCACATGTCAATCCCTGAGTGGTGCCACATTTCACCTATTTTCAGTGAGAGTTTAGGG